>JBCJKH010010269.1:15988-80038 GCA_039877255.1 Loriculus beryllinus | reverse complement strand
TTCTCATCTTCATCCCATGCCGCGCCGCCGAAAAGCGGGTCCCGGGGCCTACGGGACCACGGCGCTGAGACAGCGGAGCAACCGGAGCCGGGGGGGGGTTAATGGGAGCCGGGTTAACCGGGAAGGGCGGGGGGGTGACAACGGGGGTTAACCGGTACCTCCGCGGCCCCGGGAACCCGAAGAAGCCCCGAAACGCGTCGTAGAAGCTCATGACGCCGCCCGCCGCCACCGCGTCGCGCTGCCGTAAAGCGCCGCTGGCTGTCGCGAAACGCCGGCGCAGCCGCCGGGTCCTAATGCTCGCCGCGGAGGTCCCGGACCCGGCGCCTGACTCTGCCCTCCCGCCGCTCCCAGGCTCCTGCTGGGCTCCGCTCCCGTCCCGCAGCATGAGGCGGGACCCTGGAAAGGGACGAGGGGATCCCGGTGCCCGGGAAAGAGCCAACGAAAGGGCGCTCTAAATCCGGAAGGGGGAGGCAGGAGGACCTGTTCCGTGCCCCAAAAAGACGGAGCCAGGCACGGAAGGGAGGGAGGAAAAGATGCACACATGACTTTGTGATCTTTATTCTTTTTAGTGAAGCGCCCCCCGCGCAGGGGCTGCGTTTGGAACTGAAAAAGACAAGATCTGACTGCATAGAAAACAACCAAAAACCCCAACCTGGAGCCCAAAAGCAGAAGGTACTTACAGCGTGCAAGGGGGGGGGGGGGGGGAAGTAAATCGGGGGGTGCAGAACACCCGCTCCGGGGCAGCAAAGGGAGAGCAAGGAAATGAGAGACATCGAGGACGTGGTAGGGTTTTTGTTTTTATATACAAGACACATTTATCCATTAAATTTAGAACACGGTACAAAAAAAAAAAAAAAACAAAAAAACAAAAAAACAAAACCAAAAAAAAAATCCACTTCAACTAATTCATCTTACAATGCTGTTCATATCAATTACTGTTCTTATTTCCTAATAATAAGGGGGGGTTGCTGTAGGTGACTCGCAGCTCCCACTCCTTTGGATCCGACAGGTTCTGGGGGGCAGCAGGAGGTGGAGGGGGGGGGAAAGAAAGGAGTCAAAACCAATAAAGGCCCCTACGGCAAACGGTTCAGAGGCTGAATGCAGAGAGAGGGGAGAAAAACAAAACAAAACAAAACAAAAAAAGGAGAAAACCAAGAAAAAAAAATACAAATTCTATATTACATACAAGAGGAAAAGGTGGCTGAAGACAGAGGAGGCGGCTGCTGGCTCGCCCTGCTGGGGGCTTGGGGCTGCCCCGCCACCAACCACTCCTCCCCAGGACCCTTCGGCATCAAGCTTGGTGGGATGCTCTTCCAGAAGCGAGTGGGGAGTGAGGGTGGCCTCGGCCTCAGTTGGCTCCCCAGCTGTAGCTGTTGTAGGCAGACTTGTTGGCCTGGGATTTCTGGGGGATGGAGCTGCCTTGGCTGCGCTGTCCAGAGCCGCTCTGTGGGAGGAGAAGTGTGTGGTTACGGAGAGGGGAATCGGCACTGCGACCTCTGGGGTCCCAATCCCAGTCTGTTCTGCAGAGTGCTGCAGGGTGCTGCCAGCCCCGCACGCTGTTCACAGAGCTGCAGCAGCCACAGGACCCTCCCTCTGCTCTGCGCCTGCCTCCAGAGCAGCACCACGGCAGAAACGCAGGCAGCGAGGGCCCCTGTGGCTCTGTGGGGGCTGCTGCAGGGCAGGGAGGGGGCGGAAAGGTGGGAAAAGGGTTAGAGCAGGGGGTGTGTGTCTGTGCCCGCGGGTGTGTGTGTGTGCACATACTGCCTGAGGGCCTCTCTCCTCACCTGGAAGGGCCAACCGGGGAGAGGAAGGGGCTACATGAGCCTGGGGGGCCTTAGGGGCAGGGGGAGACCCCAGGGCAAGTGCAATGCATTATCAGAGAGGTTCATTACCTGATCTTCCTGCTGGCGTTGGCAGCACAGTATCATCTGCAAATATGGAAGCTGTTGCAGTACCAGGATATGTAAAAATAAAGGGACAAACTATGACAATAGAAATCCACGGTTAGACCTGAAAGCTACGGCGGGGTCGTGGCTGTGGCAAGTAACCCCTTTGCTGCTGGCCTGAAGAGGAACAGGGGAGCTCAGGGCAGACCAAGCATGTCTGCGTGGAGGGGCACTACCCAACCCTACCTGGTCCAGCCCGGCAGCAAGGGGGCTGTGCCGAGGACCCCCCAGCAGAGCACACCCCGGCCCTTCCTCACCTCGTCTTCTGCTCGGCCCTGTGTGTATGTGCAGGTGTAAGCATGTGCGTGTCACGCGTGTTCCCGTGTGTCCGCCGCAGGGCGTGAGGGGAGGGAGGGAGAGGGGGGGCCAGGGGAGGCGGGGGGAGAAAGCCCTAGGAGATACCCCAGCAAGGGCCGGGGGCTGGGGGAGCCACTTACCTGCCCATCCTGCTGCAGGTGGTGGTGGAGGATCTGCGAGTGGGGCTGCTGATGGGGGGTCAGGATGTGCATGAATGGGGTGGGGGGATAGGCTGCCGCCGTCGCAGGGTTGATGGGGCCGCCGCTGCCCAGCGCCGAAGGCAGGTTGAAGGAGGCTGCCGGGGTTCCAGTGTGAAATCCCTGCTTCTCGAAGGATTGCTGAGGAGGAGAGGTCAATGATGGAATAAGGGCTGGGTGATGGGTGGTGCTGCCCTGTCCTGGGTTAGCAGCGTGCCCCTTCCCAGCTCTACAAGTCACAGTTGTGTGGAGCAGGAGCTCTGCCTATGGCTCTTTCTGGGCTTGGAGCTGCCCTAGGTTGGAAGGGCCTTTCCCTTCTCCCCGGCTGGCTGCTCCAAGGGGAAGAGATCTCATTGCCCAGGGAGGCTTCCTTGAGCACACTGCAGACACTAACCTGAGTTTTGGAGTAGACAGAGCCCGAGATGTCTGGCACTCCTGTGTTACTGGATGTCACAGATACACCTGGGGAGAAGGAAAGGCAAGTGAGTGATGCTAACACCAGCATTAGGTGGTGGAGAGCTCTAGTGGCTTGCAGCCAGGGAAGGGCTAGAGACAGACACATCCTGGGCAGCAGGGTTTTGGCAAGGCCAAGCTGCAAAAGGCCTGTATCAGTGGAAATTCTTTTACTCTGGACAGGAGCAGTTTATGAATGCCTCCTGCTGCCATCCAGAGAAATGCATGTTCTTGAAGAGCCCAGAAAACAGCAACTCTGAGAAAAGGAGAAAACAAGCTCCCAGCACAGTGGCAAGATAGCTCCTTGGGTGTCAAACAGGCAACTGCATGTAAAGGAGACTCAGCTGTGGGCTGGGACAGTTGGTGCATCAACTGGCACACAGCCTGTGTTTTCAAAGGTGGTGGGACAGAGGGAAAGACTCAGCAGTCATTTAAGGCCCAGAAAAGGTGCTGAAATGAAAGAGCCTCAGCACTAGTGAGCTGGGACAGAGCTGAAGTAGCTTCACAAAGGGAAAACTGTGTCTTGAAGGGCTCTGACGTACTGAAAAAAGCACACCAGGATTTAAAGGCTGGAAGAGGGACCCAAAGCCAGGCAGACGTTAACCAGTGACACCATTACTGAGACAAGTGGCAGGTTCGTGACCTCCTCAAATCTCTGAATCAAGGACACTTCTCTAGGAAGCACAGATCTGCCCAACGCAGGAGTCTATCCAGTTCCCAGGCTCCAAACGTGGACAATTATTGTTCTATTGATCACAGACAGGCAGTAAAGAGAAGAAAAGCCCTGATACGAGTGCAAGTCCCAACCCATTCAACTGCTGGGCACAGTGGAAGGCACAGAGTAATCTGTACTCCTCCAACCTGTTCCAGACTTGGATGCAGAACAAGCCTGGGCTTTTTCAAGGAGAATCAAATTCCCTGGGAGCTGCACCATGGCCATTTTCCTCCCTTACTGCTGGAGACAGTAAGACAGCAGTCCCCTTAGATGACCAGAGAGATTGGGAACTGCAGTGTCAGTACCTGCTGCTGAGGCAGATGCTGGGTCTCTTACCAGTGCTGTATCCATGAGAGCCATAGCCACTGGGCTGCTGAAAAGGGGTTGCTGATGCATTGACGCTGACATTCACACCATGCTGCTTGGAAGAGGTAGGAGCAACCTACAAGAAGGAGAGCAGCAGAGTAAGGAGGGGCCTCTCTGTAGTGCCCCTCCTGCTCAAAACCCACTGCCTGCCCCCGCAGAACTCACAGGGAACACGGCGGGCCCATACTGGAAGGTGCTGGGGAGCCCTGGTACCCCTGTGTAGTAGGGCAGACTGGTGTAACTGTAGCCAGGAGGCAGCGCTGGGTTCAGGAACGTCTGCTGTGTGGTGTGGTGGGTCTGGGTCTGGCTCTGCTGGGGCTGGGCCAGAGTCGTTGCAGGAGCAGGAGAAGAGGCATCACCTCGGCCAAATTTGGTTAAGTCACCTGGAATACAGAAGATGAGACTGAAGGAAACTCCTGGCCCATTGCAGCTCAGCCCAAACGGGACCCATCTGATCAACAGTGATTTGAAGCAACCCCCATCCTACAGCTACTAAGGACTTCAGCCCTAGTAGCCCTCAGACTCTTGCACACTGATGAGCTGTTAACTGCTGTCCTCATCACTGAGAGGAGGACTCCAGAGCGGAAGGGAAGCGCAAAGCAGCTACAGTGCTGTACTGCCTGATGTTAGCCTGTGATCTGGTATTGGATAAACCACAACAGAGCCCAGATGCTAGAGCTCTCCCTGAGCCAGCAGCAGCCTTGGACACAACTCGGCTCCAGGCAGCAGCCTGGGGTTTCTGTCCTACCTGCAAACAGCTCTTCAATGAAGAGGAGAGCAGAATATCTCTCAGCTGAGGATTTGTGAATGGCCCCTGTTTACAACAGGGCTCTCACCTCCTTCTCTCTTGCTGGTGGCACTGAATCAAACAGGGCCCAGAAGCTCACACAGTACTCTGGTATCTCCCTTCCAGGCTGGGCATTGCCAGAGGGCTTGGGTGCAGGGCTCTGGAAAGCTCTCTTGGCTGCTCTTTATGAGCCCCTGCTTGGCTCATCCATGCAAACACTCACACAGCAAGACAGTGAATTTCCAGCTCCCAAATGAGTCCAGTATAGACACAAACATGGTAAGTTACACATGCAGCAGTGCTGCATCCCAAGCTGGGCATTTCAGCCTCAGTATGTTAAGTACAAGCACTTCTGCACAACCAAGCTCCTGCTGAAGCAGGGGAGGAGGGAGAAGTGGTGCTGGGAAGAGATCCATTCATGGAGTGCAACAATTCCTAAAGCACCTGAAAGCCCAGCACAAGCTCTGCCCACTGGGACTCTGCAGTGTGAGGAAATGCACCTACCACAGCTGGTGAGAGAACCAAGAATTTAAGTGCTGAGAAACATGCTCCAGACCAAAAGCACTGCAAGAAGCTGGTGAAGGCACTGGCACAGGAAACCAGGAACCAACAGCACAAACACCTGATGGAATATGCAAGCAGAACAGGCTTTTTTCTTACCAGAGTATGGATTGCTGCTCAGGCTGCCATCTCTTCCAGTCAGTGGGGTGGTGGGTGTAGGGAATGGGATGCTGTAGTAATCCTAAAGGATAAAAACCAAAGAAGTTTGATGAGCTCAGTCCCTAGATGCAATGCAGGATCTTTTGGAAAAGAGGAATTTCTGGACTGCAGCCACTAAACATGTTGGAGCGTTGCAGTTCAATCAGCCACATGGAAGCTGATCACAGCCTACAGCAACCCCAGCTTCTTTCTAGCATGCACCATCCCCCTCATCTGGCTATCAGAATAACCAGATAAGGTCTACTGGTATGCAAGTCCTGAACTTGCCTGGACTTTCCCCTCCACAGCACGAGGGACACATGTGGCATTGCTTGATAAACCCATTCTCATTATTTGGTCACTGCCTCTTTCAAGGCTCAGAGGCAAGTCTCTACAACAGCTCATTGCACCACTGGCAGGCAGAACAGTGCTCTAGCTCTGCATTCCCTAGTCCCACCAGCAGTGTCACCGACCAGTGCTCCTAACTCCCCAAATGCAAAGGAGCAGCTGAGTAACTCCTCACTACTGCACAGGAGCATAGCACAGCACTCCTCTGTCAGCTCCTCAGGACTACCTCACAGCCTGACCTATCTGCACACCCAAAGCAGCAGCACCAGTGGAAGCAGCATGTCCCTGTACTCACCAACGGGAATCTTGTCTGGAGCATTTGCAAGTCATCATATCCATACACCTGTGGCTAGAAAAAGAGCAGGAGATGACATTAGCGACACAGACTGATAAAGCCACTTACCTCATTTTAGATTAAGCATTTAGATACATGTGAGAAAAAGCCAGAAGCAGATGAGCAGAGGCTACCTAATTACCAAGGTGCACGCAGCCAGCATTCACCACCACCAGACTGACACTGCCAAGAGCCCTTTTATGTGCTGCTCAAATGAGGAGTGAGCACCAACACCCAGCACAGTGCTCCAGACCACAAAGGCACTGACAGCGTTCCTCTAGAGATTATTCCAACACCAAAATCTGTCCTTATCTTCAGAAAAGGGTTGTGATTTTGTGGCAGTCGCCACCCTTGTTCTGACTGTGTGGCCTTTGTATGCCATGTTGCTCATACAGCTCCACACCTTCCTGAGCTGTGCTCTGACCAAGGGCTGCTGCTCCCCAAAGGACAGGGAGGCTGCAGAGAAGACGCAGACAGAGAATCTGCTCTGGGGTGACCAGAATTACAGACATTTACCCCCATAGGTACATGGATTTCCTCTGTTACTATGGAAAATATGCAGGAAACCAGCAGGTTTTATGGAACACAGTAGCTGTTTTTGTACTGCTGTTTTTGTTTCTCTACTATCCTACATCCCTTCCTGCTAGCTGAAGACAGAGCTAGGAGGGATCTCGTGGCATGACATGACCGCAAAGAGCTGGTTGTCCCACTCACCGGATAGGCATGTAGCAGCCCTGGAGCCATGATGTACGGATTAGGCAACAACGGTGGGACTCCAGGAGGGAGATTGGGAGGGGCTTTTCCTGGAAAAAAGAAGAGGAAGTTCCCCAGTGAAGCAAACAGCAGAAGCTGCCTCTCGTTGCCCCTGTCCCTTCTCCTGTTCAGCAGTACCCAGGAAAATACCTGATGTTGTTGCAACGGAGCTGCGTGTCGAGGCTGTCACCGTGGAGTTACTACTGAGGCTGAGGCCCAGGCTGCTGACACTGCTGAGGCTGGAAGAAACGCTTACAACTGGTGGGGCGGCTGACACTGTGCTGGAGGAGGTGGAGAAAGTGCTAGCAGAAGAATGGAGGCTTGCTTCACTCTCCACGCTTGTGTGCTAGGGAAGGAAGGGAGTAGAGTCAGGGGACCAGGCAGCTGGAATGGAGTGCAGAAACACTGCAGGACACTGTCTGCACCTGGCCATTCTGAGAGCCTGCAATGAACTTGGCTGCTGCAGGCTACAAAGAAACCCGCTTTGCATCTGGCTTAAGTCCAAAGTCCTGACAGCAGCCAACCCCTGATTCTTCTGAGCCTCACATGTGGCTGTGTCTCAACATGCCTGTCTGCTGAAGAAGCAGGGCTGAACACTGTGTCTGTGGCAAGAGGCTGACACTGCTGCAGAAGCCAATGCCCAGGGACTCTGCACTGAAGGAGCTCCAGCAGAACATACATCTGAACAGTGGCACTTCAGCAGCTGCCAGTTTACTGGTTGTAATTCTGCAGCACATTCAAGAGCTGCTACGGGCTCAGAAGCAGCTGATGTTATGCCTGAAACAGGCAAGGTGTCAAAAGCCTCGAGACAGAGGTGCACAGACAGTGTTCTGATGTAACCCCCTGTCCTCTCCATACAACATCCAAACTCCAGCAGAACAACCAGCAGCCTGGCAGCTCTTGTCACAACTACAGACCCTGCACCATTGGAGGTACACAGCACTAAAGCACACCCAGACTCACCAGAAGAGTTGAAGTTGACGTTCGCCCAGAGGAGGTGGATGAGGACAGACTGTTCTGCTGGGTGGGTAATGTACTGCAGAAGGAGGAATAGAAGGTTGTCAAGCCAAAGGATGAGAGTCACCATCGGCAGCACTAGCCCAGATCACATTCCCCACCTACTTAGATAGGATGATTTATGTCGGTCTTCCCTATTGCATGAGGCAGACTTTGTTGCCTGCTCTAGATCCTTGCTTCTAGTTCTGCTCCTCTAGAAAGCCACCTGCTGTGCTTGCTCACCTGCTGAGCTGGGCACTGGTCGTACTGGGGAGCTCCTCACTGTGGCTCAGGCTGCTCAGAGCTGTTGAGTGTTGGCTGGCTGTTGTCAGCAACGAGGATGCAGATACCCCATCATTGAGAGGCGTGATGCTGGGAGCAGAAGGGGAATCTGATTTCACTGTGGGGCCTGTAGCACCTGCCAAGAAAAGCTTTGCATTAGCAATAGCTCCTAGAAGGCAATGCAGTGGTGAAGATCAGCAAAGCAGGGAGATGCGGGGCTTCCTTCACTGCTGCCAGCTAGTTACACACTTGTGACAGCACAACTGTGTTGTACTTCTCGCTTTACCCCAGCACTACCATCAGCTCTGCAAAGAGCTTGAAGACCTTTAGATGAGGTCCCTTTCACAAAGAGAAAATTACTATCACCAGGGAGTGACTCATCATGGATCTCAGGGATCCATCAGCTGAAAGCTGCACATCTCAAGGCAAAGAAATAATCCAAGCGGCAGCAATTAGTCCAGCAGGCAAAAGACTTGCTGTTAGTACAGACAAAGCTTTCTTTCCAGAATATGAGAAGAATATGAGCAGTACAAGAGGCTCAAGACACCCACGGCACTGAGAGACTCTTACCTTCGACAGCCTGTGTGGTTTGTAACGGCGTGGGTTGTACAGAACTGAAACCATTCTGAGGAAGAAGAGAGAAAGAGTACTGGGCACTGCAGCTCCTTTCCCTGAGGGAGGTCTAGTGCTAGCTCCCCCTCCCACTCCCTCCTCATCATCATGTCACCACACTGTGTGGGGTCTGTCCCAAGCTCCACCAGCCCAGTGCCAGCAAGACCCCCAAGTGCATATTTGAGCAAGCAGGGCAAGAAGTTCCTCTGCTGCTGGCAGCCACATTGGCTCAAGATCCCCAAGCCAAAACTACTGTTACTGAATGTGTGTGCAGCATGCAGGAGCTGAATCCTTAAGACAAAACTAAATTCTTAGCCTGAATACCATTCTGCACAAGGTAATTATGCATGACAGGACACATGACACATGGCGTGCTATCAACCACTGTTAACCCCACTGGCCCAACCCCAGGGAAGTTCCATAACTAAGGGCTCTGGTAGCAGCTAGAAGGCAGCTCTCACAAGCCATGTGGTGAGGCTTGGAGGATCACAGAAACACTTGATACATCACTTAGCTTCCCCCAAAGCCAGAGCTTCACACAACTGTGCTTACTCAGCACAAAGGGTGAGCAAAGCACCCTTTTCCTACCTTAGCCTGGGGCAGATCTTTCTGGGGCGAGGAGGAGATGGAATTTGGGTATCGCCTCGTCTGGGTGGATCTCTGTTCATACAGTGGTCCCTGAGCACTGTTCTGGGAGGTAAATGTTGCTGTCTGCATTGTGCTGCTCTGGTAACCAGACTCTTGGCTTTGATTGGACGAAACTGTGGATGAAGATTCACTGCTAAGGAAGAAACCAAACAAGAAGAGTTAATGTTTTCCTGCAGCATAGCCCTGCTGGAAGCTGCTCATCCTGGAGACTTCATCTCAACCTTAAAAATGAAGAGTCCCAGGCATCAGCATAAAAGTACCACACAAAGCAGCCAAGCAGTGAAACATACCCAGGGAAGGATGGTGGCACCTTGCTACAGCTCTCCCTCATACAGTTCTGTGCTCTAGGTGACATTTCATGAGCTGCCACAACTCAGGTCCCAGCATTCAAGGCACTGGCCAGATACTAAGGGTCAGCTCAATAAAGGGCTTTGCTTCGAAAAGGTATTATCATTGTAGCTACACCTACTCCACTGTGTCAGACTCATAGGATCATAGAATCCCAGAATAGTTAGGGTTGGAAAGGACCTTAAGATCATCCAGTTCCAATCCCCTGCCATTGGCAGGGACACTTCACCCAAGGGATACCATGTCACCCAAGGCTCTGTCCAACCTGGCCTTGAGCACTGACAGGGATGGAGCATTTATCACTTCTTTGGGCACCCTCATGCCAGCACCTCCCCACCCTTACAGTGAAGAACTTCTGCCTTATATCTAACCCAAACTTCCTCTGTTTCAGTTTGAGCCCATCACCCCTTGTTCTATCACTCCAGTCCTCTGGTTTGCCAGGCAAAAAGCAGGACAGAAGTAGGAATCTGTTCTCCAGGGACAAAGAACAGTTGCACTGAGGATTCTTCTCCTGTGTTTCCAGCAGCACAGTTAACTGCAGCAGGAAACATCTGCTTTCTGTGCAAGTACCACAGGTCAATCAGTCAGAGAGCTGCCTGAATGAGTCTGCTGGCAACTTGGGCTTTGCTTTTGCATACATTGTCCCCCCTTTGTGACCACGGCACAGTCAGAAAGGGTCTACTAGTATGCGGCACAACTGAAATCTATGGGACCAGCTACCCTTCCGAAGCTACCTGCTCAGATTCATGTTCCCTTCCTCGTGCCTGGCCCTCACCTCGCTGTGCTGGTGTACAGGCTGCTCTGAGCCTGGCTCACTGCAGCACTTGTTGTGGGTGTTGATTCATACTCCGCAAGAACAGGCTCGGAACCAAACTGCAACGCCCCAAACTGCAGGTTGAGCCCTGAGATATCTGCTGAGCCAGGCATTTCCACTGCAAGGGCAGGAATCTGCAAGGAAGGAACAGCAAAAAGGATCAGTCACCCTCTGGGATCAGCACAGAGAATGACTTTAGTATCCCCATTCCCAGCACATGATGGTAGTTACAGGCTTGCATCATCTGTATTAACCCTGTTCAACCCAGGGAGGGAAGTTTTTTCCATCACCACCCCAGCTTCCTAAGAACAGTAAGGCCAAGCCAAATCCCCACTGATTGTTCTGGATCTCTACCACAATACAACACCTCCTTCCCCACCATCCATCCCCACCTTTGATGTTAATGATGCCTTTTTCTTTTGCTGCTTCAGCTTCTGCTGAGCTGGCTGGGGACTGGATGACTGGTTGTCCGAGGAGCCTGGGGACATCTGAGGGACAGGATTGGCTTTGCTGGAGAGTGGGGAGGAGGAGGGTGCAGGAACGGCTGTGGAGGCAGTCACCACAGGCTGTTTCTCCTGCATGAACACTTCGATCATGGTTGAAGTTGAGGTGAAGGCCTGACGCTTGGTGAAGGGACTATGCACGGAGGAGTCTGTTGGGTTCTTGAGATCTACCAGGGGAGACAAGAGTGGAGTTAGGGAGGTTTGTTTCCTTAAAACTAAATCAACTTCTGACGCTTCAGAGGATCAACCAGCTTGGAAAAGCTCTTTACGCTCATCCAGTCCAACTGTTCTCAGCATTGCCAAGGCCACCACTAACCCATGGCACCGAGGACCTCATCTACACAGTGTGTGAACACTTGCAGGGACGGCGACTCCAGCACTGCCCTAGGCAGCCTGTACCAATGCCTGAGAACCCTCTGGGGAAGGAACTGCTCCTAATCTCCATTTAAAGCTCCCTGGAGCAGCTTGAGGCTGTTGCTTCTTGTCCTGTCACTTGTTCTATCACTAGGACAGGGCTTGAACCAGAGCTATTTCCCTATAGCAAGATATCAAGACACACAAGCTGAAAGAAATGGCCCTAGTACTGGTCCACAGCAGGGCTCAGCATCTTATCTGAAAAGCAGGAGCCTCTCAAACACTGTTCATTCCCTCACACCAGCCCAGAGTTACTTCTTGGCACTGAACAGTCACCAGATTTGCATTCCTTTAAATGATACCAGTAGGTCAGCATCGAGATGCCACTGCCAAGTGGTGCTATTCAGGAGCTCTTCCCCACAGGTACCTGCTTTCAGACCTCTTCCCTGGGACACAGTTTTATATTAGCAAGTAGTGAGGATCTCAGGAATGCTAGATCCCTGGCCCTGAAGCTGGCTGCCACGACCACGAGGCGGACAGACAGATTCAACTGCTCCAAGTATAAAAGGTATAGGGAAAGACTCACATGCACTATATTACATTTCACTCCCTCAAACTTACACCCATGGTCCTTCTAATTCCTCTAGCACAGTTGACTCGGTTGTGAACTTGTGATCTGGCCCTCACTGAATCCCTCACAGTTCTGCTGTGCTCCCCCCTTTGGGTTCCTTACCATACTGCACAAGAGACGAGGTCTGCGGAGTAGATCCCATGTCCCAAGAAGAAGCAGTGGTGCTCCCACCAGGCTGTGTGTGTTGAGCAGCCAGCTGAGCCAGAGCCTGGGCTGTCTTGAACTGCTCCAGGAACTGAGAACCTGTGGTACTGCTGCCTTTGGCCTCCCCGACATCTCCAAACCCTTTCCCCAACATGCTCACCTGCAATTGCAGCAAGGCAATAACAAAGTCAGTGTCTCCCTTGGCTTGGAACTTGGTTCAGAGGACAGATCCATCTCTGAACATAGGCCTGGACACTCTGTACCCTCACTGTACCTCCCACTGGATGCCTCAGCTTAATGCTCTAGATGCACACAGTCACGGCTGGCAAGGAGAGCTTGTACTTCTCTCACAGACTTTTTTGCATGGGAGTGCAGGTGCACTTACCCACTGCCTGCATCATGACATTTCGTAGAATCATAGAATCATAGAATAGTTACGGTTGGAAAGGACCTTAAGCTCATCCAGTTCCAACTGCCCCACCATAGGCAAGGACACCTCACACTAAACCATGCCACCCAAGGCTCTGTCCAACCTCTCCTTGAGCACCACGAGAGATGGAGCATTCACAACCTCCCTGGGCAACCCGTTCCAGTGCCTCACCACCCTCACAGTAAAGAACTTCTTCTTTATATCCAATCTAAACTTCCTCTGTTTAAGTTTGAACCCATTACCCCTTGTCCTGTCACTACAGTCCCTAATGAAGAGTCCCTCCCCAGCATCCCACAGTGCAGGTAGGAAACCACCCCAGATTGACAACGTTTCGGTGCTCTCCTGCAAGAGTTTAATCCAAACCCCATTCAAATGCAAAGAAGTCCCCTTTAGAAGTAACAGCACTGCCAGTTTGGCAGTGCTCAGGCTCCTTGTCCTCTTCTCTGCCCTGTGGCAATCAGTGCTTTGCATCCAGCTCAGAAATAAGCAGAGACTGAGAACAATTCACATGGATTTATGTTCTTGGAAAGATGTCAGCACATCACTTTAAATACCACAGAAATAAGCTGCCACTTGGGAAAGGGAATCTGAACAGGGGTAGTTGTCAAACACACCTAACATAAGGCTATATAGAAATTAATAATTAATCTCTTAATACCAGGCAGCTGCACATACAGATCTCCAGTGCCTGCCATGGAGTGGCATAATCCAGGCAGATTTGGCCCACTATTAAAGCAGAAGGGTGGGGTAGTGTCCCTATCACTATCTAATGTTACTGAACAAATTTAGTTAATATTATTCATGGTGTTATAGCTGTGTGTAACAGGGCATTGGCAGATATGTTGTGCTAGGCATATCCTGGGGGAAAGGAGCACCCAAGATTTCTGCTTCACGAAGGGAAGACACACACTGCTCCATCACTCTGTTATACAAATAGGCAATCAGATCTTCTCTCCTTGCTTCTTTGCCAAACTGCATGGTCACGGAGCTCAGTGTGAGGGCTGCAGAGCTGGGTGCTTTCAGCAGACAGCAAGAAGGAGAAAATTGCCTGCAGTGATCCAGGTACTGCAACAGCAACTGCAGCAGACACCTTACAGCAGCCAGATAGGGAATAACTTAACACCAAGAGAGGTTTCTTTCTATATTTGCCGAGTCGGTGTTTGGACTGAATCCTGAGGAACAAGAACATATAGCTAAGTTTGTCTGTAACCTTTCCAAGTGTGGTGCTGCGTATCCTGGACCATTAGTGACTTAAGTCCTTGGAAGCCCTCATCTCTCTCGACAGCACACAGATGCTCTCGAAAGGTTACCTCACATCACTCCAGCTTTAGGGAGCGCACGCTGGGATGGCTTTCAGTCTCTGCCACCCACACCCCTGTGCTGGCACCGTGATAATTCACAGCTATTCCCGTGGAACACATCCAACAGCACAAAACCCCCCCTTACCTTAAAACAAACAGAAACAACGAAAACCACAGCGAGCTTTAAGGGAGGGATGGATTAGGGCAACGCATGACTCTATTTTCCCCAACACTTCTCCCACTCACAGATACTGAATGAGATCCCAGTCTCTTATTTAACTCTGCTTACTGTCAAGGCTTCGGAAAAAGGGCTACTGCAGCTTACATTCTGCAGACTTCATTGCCATGCCAGCTCACACCTTCTAAATCCCAACTTTATTTACATGAGGGTGGGACATGTGAATCCAGGGAGGAATCGTTCTAACAAAGCAACCTACTGCCACCGTTTGATCAGAGCAAGCTTTGCAGGACAAAGTCCCGAGCTTGCTTGCAAGGGCCATATGTCTTCATTGGAGAAGTGGAAAATACTGAATTGTGTGCAAGCCTGCGGTGCTTTATGAAGAAAAAAGTGTTACGCTAGTGCTTAAATACACTGCGAGTAGAACTTTGGACTTGTGTCCATCCTGGGGGCTCAAGGAAGGAAGAATAAGCAAATATGGGCAGACTAAATGCAGTCCCTAAAACGTATCACATGTTAAGACACCATGCACATGCTGATGAGCCATTCCCATTGTTTTCATGAGGTTTCTTCTATTCTAATGATTGCCAAGTTATGCACAAGGATGAACTCAGCACAAATCACTACAAGAATTGCAAACAGAATACCACAGAGGCTGTGCTACAAGGTGCAAACATTGAAAGAAACAGGCAGCTCAGTTTCTTTATAGTGTTTTCATTGCTGGAACCATCCAACAAGCAAGCTATGGAGACATCATCATTCCAGGAAATAAAGACTACAACTGAGCAAGGGGAGGTCATTGCAATTTCCAGTAACACATGGCCAGAGGTAGGCACAATGTCAGTACATACCTGGGAACGTGAGAAACCTTAGGCACTTAAAGCCTGCATGAGGTAACACAAATCCCAAAAGCATGAAGCCTGTGGGAGCCTTGCCACTGGATTCAAATCAGTTTGGTTCAGTGAACGTGCCGTCCTTTCCCTTTGCAGATATTACAGGGCTCTATGGCAAAGACAGCAAACTTCGGAGCTACCTAAACTCTCAGCCAAGTACTGGAGTACAGTGCCAAGAAGTCATGTTGGTGCTGTGCTGACTTTACAGACCTGACAGGGCTCCCAGGCACACTCAGACCAGCCTGGGATCCAGCTCTCCTTGAACAAGCTGGTGCTCCATGTCCATTCACAGAGCCTCTGTTCAGCAGTGATGCCCTCGGGTACCAACTGTGCACTCCTTGGCCGTGCTTTGGACAGTTTATCATATCAGCATTGCATGGGTAGTGAGAGGAGTGCTGGTGATCACCTCCCATACAGCCCTGTAGCCGCCTCTGTGCTGGCTTTGCAGGAGCTACCTCTGCTTTGAAGTACATTTCTGTTCCTATAGCTCTCCGCATGCGTTTGAGTCTTAGACAGCCCTGGGTAAATGATGATTTAAACTGACCTAAATTCCAGGTCAAGCAAAATTTAGGTTAATTTCACTGATGTCATCTTTACATTTTAATTGGCATAAACCCTCTGGGGCAGGGAGTTTTTCCAGGGAGTGCGTGTACGAGCTGAATCCACTGATGGAGTCTCACACAGCCTCTGAAACCCCCAAATCCCAAGTCTTTTTGTATTCACCCTCTGCATTCATATCAAGGTGTTTCCCTTCCTGCCACCTCAGGAGAAAAAGAGGCACACACACGCTGAAAAGAGGGGATGAAGGGAGTGATGCTAACTGAGCCCTGCCAGAAGCAGCCATTTCTGAGATTGAAAGATCAGGAAAACATAAATGCAAACAGAGAGCCCATTAAACACTGGTGGAAAAATGGAAGCCCTGGAAAGTCTCCAATATAACTAAAGAGCAGGCCAGGACTAGAGTGATTCTGTGTTTGTTTTCTGTCCATTTTTCATGGTTTGCTCATTGTCACTTCGAACTCTCCCAATATCGTTAATACAGCTTGACCAGTGTTAGCTCTAAGGAAAATATTTTCATTTAAAAAAAAAAAAAGACATTTTCCTGAAAATCATTTTTCGGAATGTTGATATATTGTTGAAATACTCCTTTTTCTACAAACAATTCCCTTTATTTTTAAGCAATGTTTGTTCAAAATTTTACTGGAAATATTACCAAATCTCTGCCCATTAGTCACGTATATCACATTTGTACTTTACAAAACATGCTGGAAAGAAGTGTAAAATAGGGCCGTCTGTAACGCGGTGAAATGCAAGCAATGTTGCTTGTGGGAGCGCAATAGTTCTTGGTTTAAAGTCCTAAGTGGTTCCAACAATCATCCCAAAAATTCACACTATTTACAGTATTGTGACTCAAGTATGTGCTGACAAGGAGGGGAAGGCTGCTTAGCAAAGCTTTATGTATGAATGATGTTCTGCCATCCTTGTCACCCTCCTTCTCAGGACTCCTCTTTCCCATCCCACCAAAATAGTGGTTTCCTTGCTCTCCCATTTCCAACACAGAACTAACACTCAATATGCCAAAATCTCCCGTTTCCATTCTTTTTCTATCATGCTTTTATGTTATGGATGCTCAACTCCACCTATGGACTAATTAAGTGCATGAAACTATCTTCAAATTAATCTCATGGGGAAGTTGAAATGCTAATATGAGACAAACGGACACTGGGACACATGGACAGACTGAAAAGAGCTCAGTGCTTCTGGGACCCCAGAAATCTGGTCCCAGTGATGGGGAAGGACTTCGTGTCCCTCAGGGCAATTCAGGGAGGTGGATCTCCAAGTGGACCGTAGCCACCCTGGGGCAGAAGCACCTCACCCATGGGCAGGTAATACAGGGATTAGCTGCAGCAAGGGGAAAAAAGCTTAGGAGTAGCCAGAAAAATGACATACAGGGGATGAATTGTAACTAGTTTAGGGGGAAAGGAGGTTCCTTAGCTACGTATTAAAGAAGTATCTTAATCACAGTAATAGCTTAATTTTGTGTGTAATTACAACTCTGCTCTTCCCTCACTCCTCCACCCTGTCAGTGGTTAATTTTGCACACGCTGTGTGCGCATTAAATATTACCTTGCCATATACATGGGGTACTTATTGACACAGATGCAGCACACTTTAAAACAGGAGGGGAGAGGGGAGGGAATGGGGAAGCACTGGAGCCAGGACACAGGGCCCAGCCCCACTGCAATGGTAATTTGTGGTTTTTCCTCCAACGTTTAGTAGCCACAAAGAAGTCTTAGAAATTTCTGGTCAGAACCAGGACTCCCCTGTTCCTCTGCAGAGGAACACTGAGCCCTTACACTCCAACCCAATAAATATTTCATCTGGTTTGGAGGGAGAAGGGGTGGAGCCCAGCAGAAATTGTGTTTCACAAATGCCAACGGCAGCTCAGACCCTCTAAAAGCCAAATCCTACCTTGCCTCTGGCCTCTGTGTGTGTGTGTGCACAAGCACAAGGGCATCTGTGCTTGCACCGGCGTGCTGGGCACCGGGATGGTGATGTCCAGGTGATGTTGGTGCTGATGGGCAACTGTGGCAGCTGAGCATGTCCAAAGGCTGCCCATAGAAAACTGCAATAAACTGGAGAACCCACACTGGTAACCGAATGGTAAAATATTATGCACAGAGAACAAACTCAGAATATAAGATTCAAAAATACACTTATATTCCTGTCTCTTAAAGTAAAACTCTCAGCCTTTACAAAGGCCTTTGCCTCACACAGATGATAATCACTAACCAATAACCAGTATTATGATGCCAGTTTAGAGGACAGCTTTCTGGAAAGGTATTTATTTCACCTTCTGTTTTACTCTAAGTGTTATCTTGGGCAGATTTTGGTGCCAAGTCGGAGCACTACCTTTAAGTTTAATCATCCCTCCTTGTCTTCCTGATGGCATTTGCTCTACTTTGAGTATTATGATCAGTGACTCATTGACCAGAGAGTTTTAGGATGTCCTGAAGAATATCTTATACCTGGTGTTAAGGATTTACATCTCTATGTACATTTCTGCATGACTCTTCTTGTGTTTCTTCACAAGTCAGATCCCTCCTTTGACTGAAGTACTGCCATTTACCCCCAGGGGGGATGTTGCTGAGTTTTCAAGAGGCAAATGGCTCTCTAGGAAGTTTTAACTGGGAACAATAAAATCTTGAAAGACTCTCATGAAAAAGAACAGCTGAGCAGCCAACATCATAAAGACTCATCTTATGAGCGGCTGCTGCTCCCTCAAGGAAATAAAAGGCATGATGCCCTCCAGTATGATAATGAGGAAGAGAAACCTATGCGTGTACTCTAAGCAATAGGAGAATAAGTTCATTTTATACATTAACACAGCAGCTTTCAAAAGTCCATGTGGGCCTAGCACCAAAGAAATCATCTACCCAACCATTCAGGACAAACAAGCTGTGATAAAGAAAGGGTTTGAAATCAGTACACAGAGCTAAGTAAAATCTCCATGCAGAAGACAATCCAGATCTGCATTTCCAAAGTAAGCTGAAGAGAGATGGACATGGGAACTTGCAGGAGGGTTGTGTTCTCATAGCTCATAATCACTACAAGGAATAAATCAGGGGTGGATATTATTTAGGGAAGGACTCTAATCTAATGCTAAGTGCTTTTAATGCTGAAGGGAAATGCCCACATCACTCTCCTGTTGCTGCCCTCTGAGGGATTTATATTTGGGCCTTAATAGTTATTACTGAAAAGAAGATTTAACTCCTGCCCCAGCTCATCCCAGACCTCTATGACTGATAAAACTGAGCGTATGCTGGGAGTTTGGAGTATACGGGAGACAGACCCATAAAAAAGAAACCCATCTGTGTTGCTCTCCACAAGCCCATCCCAGCCTGAGGGATTGTGATGCTGCTCTCTATACCTCCATCATCTTCCACACGACAGGCAAATCACAAACCCCATGAAATCAAGTCTAAGCCAAATACACAGGAATAGAAACCAACGCAGGCTGCAACCAGAGGAGTCTCTCAGTAAATGACATTGTTAAAAGCCCCTGAAGATTTAATGCTGTATCCTTTATTTAAACTCGACTGGCCTGTTGTATCACTTTGGGACTAAAAGCTGCAGGTTACTGTATTATCTCCTTTTGCTCCATTAATTCTTTGGACTGTCAAGCTTTCCCTGAAACACTGAGACTTAGTAAGTCAGCCGTCCTTGCTGTGTTTCAGACAGAGGAACAGTGTCAGGATCACGTTGCACACAAGCTACAGAACTAAAACATTGCTATTACCAACAACCAGGGCCACAGATGCTCAGGGCGGCAAACAAGACCATGTAGCTGATTCCCTTCTGCAAGTGCAGCAACATCAGCCCCAGGGGAGCTGGGTAAAGCATTAGAGCATCCCTTTTCTGGTGCATTTCTCCCATCCAGAAGGTCAGAGGTTTGGGGACTGCTCTGGCTTCTCAGCCCTTGGTTTATTTTCAGACCGAGCCGATTAGTGTAGAACAGCAAACAGTCTTTGCGTAACCTGCAAGCAAAGCTTGTCTGGGTGTTAGCTCGAATTTGTGAGCCATGTTGAGGATTTTCTGGGCCAAGCCATGAAGTTCAGATTTCGCTTCATTATAACTGGCCTGATTAAGAGAAAAGCCACCACATTTACTTAAATAGACTTGTGTGAATTTCTCTTCTTTGGGGAAGAGCATGCCTTTGGTAAATGCTCTTCTATCCTCAGCTCTTTATGTGGTGTTTAGGACTGGGATTCATCTGCACGGAAAATGGCCTCACATCAAAGAAGTTGCTATAAAATCTAAAATGACCATTTACATTTATAATGATTGATAACAGATTTTAAAAGTCTGCACTGGGTTTGGTTAGAGGTGGGTACCATTTCTGATTTAGTAACTTAGTTTTGTTAACAGGAACAAAATGCATTAGCTTTGTACAAACTGCAAACAAGAAGTGCAAGTGATAAGGAAAAGACCACCTAGTTTCATTATATGAACCTATATAAAAAGTACAAACAATAAAATGGGTTCTGAAGCCTGAATAAAAATTATCCAACTGAACCACTGAGTTTTAGCTGCCTCTGAAAGAAAAACCCCTTCAGATTGACAAAGTGACAAGAAAAAACAAATCTTTCCCATACTCCCTCAGTTTAAGTTAAGATCCATTTAATGGTGAAGGGAAAGCGATTATTTTATTTTATATATCTGATTTTAATACTGATGGCGTCTCTCAAGTTAAATGAGAAGAAAGAATGAAACTGGAAATAGACATTACTGTGTAAATTCATGAAAAGCTGCAAATATCATCCTGTTTAAAACGATAATAAATCAGCCCAGATCCTGAAGCCTATTTATTATGCTTGGAATTAGCAATAATAAAACCAAAGCTTCTGCAATATTCACCGTGGAATTTAATGGAAATAAAATGAACCTCCACAGTTTGATTTTGCGCTTAGTGCATTGTCATATTTTTGGACCCAAGGTGCTTCTAAAATTACATTGCTTGAGGAGCTGTAATAAGTGTGTTCAAGTGTAAATGGACATATTCCTATCCGGGGGTTCACAAGGCCGGTGGTCCCCCCATGCTCCTCTCTGGAGGCAGACACAGGCATCCTGCCATGTTCACCAGCGGGGCCAGAGGTGTCCTAAGGTGCCCCAGGAGCCAGGTTACCCCCCTGTCTCCTTGGCTTCAAGTTTGTCAAAGCCAGGGTGGTTTCAGGAATGGGATCTGTGGATAACTTGCAAATGAAATGGAGCTGTATGTAGGTTCCAAAAATAAAACTGCATTTCCATATGCTGATCTTTACTAAGTTCATCGATGTCTTGGTTTTTTCTCATAACCTATGTATTTTGCAACATCTTTTTTTAAAAAATTAACTTTTTTCCTTAGTCTTTTCACCTTCAGAAAACCAACAGTTCTGAAAACCTTTTCAATATTCATTTTCTATTAAAACTAAAACAGCAGAAAGAAAGATTCAAACCTAACTCCATGGGGGAAACTCTCACTGGGATAGCTTCAAACAGGGCTACCACTACCAAAAGAAAAGAGTATTTCTGAGGAGACTCACATCCAATTCCTTTGAGGAAAAATTCACATGTGATTTAACCCTACATTTCAATGTTTAGCAGTTGGATGGAGCAATGTTCATTACGCCATAACCAGATGATTCTGACATCATCTGGGAAAGAAAATGGATTATTATGAGCAACTGCAGAGAAAGAAACGTCCTGGTTTCTCAAGGAGTTTAAACAGATGCGGTCAGTGGAAAATAAGCAAATAAAATGAAAACAAATAGAATTATTTCCTATATGAATACCCCCACTAAAGGGAGCGGGGTTTTAGAAAGCATTCTGTAAACAGGAACTTGCAGAAAGGTACCCCAAATGCAAACAGTTTCTTTTTCTTCTCCACTATGCGCTCAGTGAAATGCATGTAACAACTTCCACGAACATTAACTGCTCCTTTTCCTATTTGTATTACAACTATGGGTCAGTTTTCTCCTAACACACGACATCTCAAGCTTGACTTTGAACAGATTCACTGAGGTTCACATTCAAATCAGGCTGGACAAGCCTTCATGTGAATTTCGTCTAAGTTTCAGTGGAAAACATGCACACAAAATATGGCTTTATTGAAATTAAGCTGCCTCAGCTCAAGGTTTGCATTACGGTTTTCATTACTTTGAACCTAAAATGCAAAGTTGCACACCAGCTTACAGCCTCATGCGAGTAGGACTAATACAGACCTCAGAGTGCCACAATTAATTTCCCTCTCCCACCCCTTCATGTGGCTTTAATTGTAACTTAGTAAACCTATCAAATCATGATCCTTAACCAAGAATGTTTTACTCATTGTTTCAAAGCACTAACACACAACATCAGCTGTGTCCCTATCAGCTGTTACCAGTCAGGGTAAAACACAAGGAGCTTTCTGAAAACAGGGAACAACCCATTGATCTCTGGCATTAAGCTGCTATCAGGCTGCCAGTTAAACACACGGTAGCTCACGATAGGGATGAAATGCTGAAATACAGCCCTTGCTTCTCCTGGGATATAAAAAGAGACGAATGGAAGGAAAAACAAACAGTCTGGGAACAGGGGTGTTGGCAGCGGCGGCATGAGGAGCTGCCGTCTCTGGACTCGTTCATCCCCTTCTCCAATGCTTATTTTCATGCACATTATTAATTAAGCAGAATGTGCACTCATTTTCTTACTTTGCCCATTGCTATTAACCCATTCCAATGCAGAACATTCCCTGATTCAATCTAAGGCACACTTTCAGCGTTAAGCCTGTCTGCAGCCGACCTGCTCTGCCATCGCTCCGCTGCCCTCTTCAGATCTACACTGGTTTAACCCTGGCCTTTCTTTAGAGGAAGCCTTACACAGCAGACGTTAAAATCACCACAAGTATCACATGGAGAATAATACACACACCTAATAAGAAAAGCACCGAGGCTTTGAGAAGTTCTTGCCTACAGTTTGTCTAATATACATGTGTTATAATTTTGCTCTTAAATCTCAGATATGGACTTTACCCACGGAAACAAAAAGCAGTTGATGGCAGAGGCAGCAATGGGATGTCAGTGCTGCCAGGTTGGTCAACTTCATCCTAAGTTTAATGACGTTTTGTAGGCAGGTCTCAATTTTCCATTAAAAGGAAAAAGCCATTTTTTAGTCTATATAGAGAAGCAAAGCATGAAAAATGAGGGTTTCACCATTTTGAAGATGATTCTCACATTTCACTGACTTCTAAAGTCAGCCTCGGAGGGAGCCTGCTCTGCTCCTTGCTGTATTAAGAAGGCACTTTCCACTAACAGGCATGGGGAAACCTCCAAATCCAACATCCACCTCATGTATTCTACATGCTTTAAAACCATTATGTAAAATAAAAAAACCAATTGCCAAAGTGGCAATGGGCCTCGGAATGACAAAGTGCTCTGCAGACACGCAGAGCTTGCGGGTTACCTCTGCTCTCACTGAGACACGGACATGCAAAAAAGAGCTAAATGGGTGGAAATTACAAGCATTTGGCTCCTCACTTCATTTTCATTCCTCCTCCTGTTTCATGGATGAGTGGTTTCCACAGGCTTGGGAGAGGAGACACCTTCCATGCTGGTGGTGTCACAAAGTGAAGCACAGGATGCACTTGCTTACACCCCTTATGCCACATATGCCAATGCTGTGACCACCCAAATGCTCCCTGAAGAAGGCAACCACCACAAGCCAAACTCTGTGATCCCTGCTAAAGGTCCAACCACTCTTTTCTGCTGCCACTTAGAAGAGAAATCTGCTGGTTCAGGATGGTGCTGGGACCTTTGCTGGGTACTATGGTCATGAGCAAGCACTGCTTGCTTTTGCCTTCTGTGAGACAAGAGAGCTGGCATCCCTGTGCTGAAAGCTTCCCAAATTTACCTTCTTCAACCTCTGTACAGGTCTGGCTTGCTGAATGCTCCCTTGCTCCTGCTTGGGCAGGGGTGATCTACAGTTACCCATCATCCCAGTACACTCTCCATGCCATTCCCTGCTGCTATAGGTGCTGAGGCTCCCAGACCCATCCGATGGCAGCACCTGGGTGGGATGGGGATGTTTCTTTCCAAGCAGTTCCTCCTCAGAGATACACTGCACATATGTGTCTGGCGAGGAGCTTGGCCATTTATTTTTCCTCTCAGTAGGTATGTTTGGAGCTGTGGGTGGCCTTCCCTGTTTACAATAAAGAAGCCAGGAGGAAGCTTTGTTCTTTGCAGACTGAAAAAACAAGGCATCTGTCCTGTACTGCGCAGGATAAGAGAGTAGCTTGGCTTGAAGGAAACAAGAATGCAAAGCAAAAAGAAGGAGAAAACAACCTTGTAGAAGGACAGGCTCAGTTGCTGTGATTCTGGATAGTCCACATTACAGGAACTCTTGTTTCAAGAGATGATCAGAAGTTCCAGATACCTGATAGCAGCTCACAGCTACAGAACGGCCTTGAGCCATGTTTTACTGTATTTACATTCCCAGAGCTATCAGCCCATTTTGGTTAAAGAGATACACATGGAAGGGAGAATATGCTTGACCCTTTTAGTCGCTTTATACTAAAGGACATCTTTGGAGCTCTGCTTGCCATTCACCTCCATTTCTATCTATTTGAGACATGAAATAGTCCCTTTAATCATGGCTTCCAGCCGCATTAAAGACATGCAAAAGAAGCAGAACTAGAACAGGGTTTTGTTAAATTCAAGGCCTCCTAACATATTGCAAAACCATCTTGGCAAACCCGGAGACACCAAATTCCCTGAAAAATTACCCTGAGCAGCCCAGCCCAGTCCATTACTGTGGGCATACATACAAAGACATTACAACACAAAGCACGAAGGCCTAAGTCACCTCATAGATCCTCCCAGCCCTAGACAGGTTGGTTTGCTGCTTTCCCTTTCACCATTCTATATCTTTTAATCTCATAATAAATATTCCCCTCCTGCAATGGAAATTTGTCCACTGTAGGGACATTTATGACTTGTCATCGGATGCTGGACCAACAGAAACACATCAGGAGCAGGCACGCGCATCTCAGCCTTTTCACTCCCAATTGTTTCTGACACACAGAATGAGCCCTGGATGTTTCTGGTCCTGTGTGCCACATCCTGACAACGTAAGAAACAGGGCGTAGTGCCACTAGTCCTTGATTTACATAGTGTTCATTATATCACTGCTTAACTCAGCTCCGTGCATCCAGTGTAAACCCCATTTTTCTGTCTGAAACTTGGCTAAGGAATGGTAGGAGATGCTTCATTATTACATGTCTTTAAGTGGAAGAAGAGCCTATTTTTAAACTGGTATTTTACAGGTCATTAATCCACAACCTGGATGTGAGCCTTTAGTTATTGACCTCCCCAGTGACCACGTTATTTACTGCACATGACAAATGGCTATTTTTCATAGCTGCTTTCAAAAGACATTGCACATTTTAGAGACATTATGCAGCATTGTAGCAGCCTTCATGATAGCCACTGCTTGTATCCTTAATCCACCCTGGAAGATATACAGGGCACTTTAACAGTGACTCACGCCAGTGAAGTAGAATGGTTATGTCCTTAACATGTGATGCATATTATTCTTGTTATTTCTTGGATAATTCAGTCTAATAACTCCACATGGTACTAATAACAAGCAATTATCCAAGGGTATTTGAGCTGCATAACATCCACAGAAAATCTGCAGGAGTCTTATTGATACAGTTCCCATATCGGGTCCATGTCCCTGATTAACACTAACAACTGGGCAGAACCGAGCTTTTAGAACCAGCTTGAAAATTAGATACACGAGAAAGTACTTCTTGCACATGTAAGCTTATACCCTGCAACCAGTGAACATGGTTTCATTAAATCAGGTTTTAAAAGTGTGTTTCTGGCAGCACTGCTAGTGGATACAAACAGATAAAAGAGGGTGAATGCTGATCTGTATGGACACTGAAATTACTGTGTAAGGTCAAAGCAGTCATTCCCACCTCTGGTCCCTCAGTGCAGGTATTTCAGAGGAAGGAGGCAAACTGGAAGCAGGGAGATAAGGAATAACCAGCCCAGGATTAAATTTCCAGTGAAGGAACTAGGAGGAAACTTATGCACACAAATATTAGCCCCAAGATCAGTGCTCCCTCGTCTTTCACATGTCTTCAATTACGCCTACTACATCTCCATGTCCATAGGTATGGAAGAGACCCAGGACAGCTTTACTAGCATTGCAATAAACCACCATACTACACAAATGGCATTTCACCGCCTATCTTGACTCAGAATGAATTACAGAGCCTGTGACAATGAACAGAAGGTCCCCCCAAATGATATTCTCAGCCTAAGTTTCCATGGCTTAATCTGTGTTTGGGTTTCACAGGGAAGAACTCTATGGTGGCATGTTGTTTTAGTGGTTGGAGCATGACATAAAGTAAAACCCATAAGTTCAAAGTGCCTGGCTGTTTACAGGAATCCCACCACCCGAGAACTGGCAGGAGCGTCCCAGATTACTCATCTGCATTGACTCTTTAGATAAACACTTTCCTGTTCAGTGTAAAGGTCGAGCTGCACATTCCTTGACAAAAAACCCATGTTCAAAAATAAACACAACGTATGTCTGAATTATGGGCTTAAAAGATATATTTACACAAGGGCAGCTCATCATGACAAGTTCATTTTCCAAGGTAGCAAGTTCTCCTCCTATGACGGGATCTGCAGGGAATAATTACTACAGAACAGAGACCTAATATTAATGAGTGACAGGGCAGTGTTAAACCACGCCAGGTATGCAAGATGCCAGTTTGAGGATGGCTTCTTAACTCGTGCCCTACAGTGAGCTAGGAAGGCAAAGGAGCTGGCAAACACACCAGGTTTGCTGCAGTGCTGCTTCCGAGAGCTGGACTGGGAAAGCGATCTAATGCTCTAATGACAGAAACACCTACGTCTCCCACATACCCCATCATAAATTATTGGCATCAATTGAATTTCCATGATGTCAAGTAAGTGTGAAGGAAAATAGACCGCAGCTGAATGGAGGATGGGAGCATGGAGCAGAAACACAGGAAAGCGCCGTCGGGTTTGGTTTCTTTTTGCTTTCCCCAAAAAAGGAGGCGGCACATTTAAAAGCAAGAATTGAAACAGAAACTTAGCTCTCAGTGACAAGTGTTCAGATGTTCTACTCAGGAACAGCCCTGGAAGCCACTCACATCTAATACCGTGTTATAATTACATGCATCTAGCACTGAAGGTTAACACAAGGTAAAAGTGCGTTTACGCTGGATAACATCCACAGTGAAAGAAACATCAGGGTATTTGTATCTCAGGTCTGGAACTAACTCTATTCTACAAACTGGTTTTAGAGCCAACTCATCAGTAATCATTTCTATAGCAAATTAGAAGTCTGAATGATCAGAAAATGGTGCTTGCAATGCAATGCATAAATTGCTTCATGCCTGTAGGTGTTTTATTTGTTTTACAGTTAAGCAGCAGAGTTACAGCCGACAACATTCCCATGTTCCATATTTCATTTTCCCACAAGTTTTTAACTTCTTTTTTAAACTGCAAAAGGGATGGATTTTAAACGAAGTGCAGGACAAATTGGTCACAGCTTTGATATTCAGTACCATTTTCTGACACAAAAGCTGCTCACAGAAACGTCCCCATTCTTTCACTGCTATTTTCAGAGGCATTTTCCCTGGCCGAGGCTGGGGAATGCTCACGCAAGCAGCTGGGCTGTGGATGCAGAGGGGCAGCTTGGAAGCAGTGCCCAGGAGCATCTTCATCAGTGCACTTGTGTCTGGAAGAGGTCAGTCCCTTTCTCCATGGCTCAGTTTCTGCATCTGCAAGAAGTGAACCTGGCAACGTGCATCCCTCTCCATAAGCCTTATATGAACTCCCAAACCCCAGCAGACAGTCAAGAGTTTCTAAAGCAGCAATTAATATGTGGTGCCAGACCTTAGACAACTGATACTCAAGGGGTGGATAGTCTTAAAGGCCTGGCAAGACCATTATTAACTTCTTGGCTCTAGCCACATGCTGACAATGATTAGCATCTCAAGTGCTGGTCACACCATCTTCTTCTGGGCATAACAGGATTAACATAAAGCAAGAAATGCAAATAGAACTAGAAAAAATAATCTGTCTCACTGTTGCAGCTAATAAGTATTATTTCTAACCCTCAGCTAGCAACGAGATGACAGATAGGGCAGCAAGGCCAACTGAAATATTTTTTGTATTGATTTAAAGCAGAGAAGCCACATTTGGTAGTTTATCAATTCCAGTGGAAACCAAGGATCATGGAACTAAAAGATATTAATCACTGTGGATTAGCGAACCCAAGGCTTCTATTAATTTCCCTGCTGGTTCCCTTATCTTCCCAGATTTTCCTGTCATTCCCGTAAGACTTTCCTTGTAAATTTTGCATTTAAAGCTGTAAGAAGGCCATTAGGAGATGGCAGGAGTCCTGTACTTTTCTCGTAATGAATTCTCAAGTTACCCTGGGTTTTCCTATGCCAAACAAACTGAAGCCACACACAATTAGACTTCGGCTGCCCTGAATAGACATACTTCAGTAGGATCTTCTATTTTTAAGTCAGCTACTGCAATAACCTGGCTTTACAGCCCCTTGTTATTTGGTATAAAAATAACATGTTAGGAACAACTGCAGTGTAAACACAAGCATGGCATCTTATTCATGCAAATAATAATCTGGGGTTTGTTCTGATTTGGAATGGGAGAGTGAGGGCACACTGGAAGCTCTTACTCCAGCGAGCCAGCCTGGACAGCTACTGCTCATGTTGCTCACACCACAGCTTTCCCATTCACTTGGGGTTCTTAAATGCATCATAAGCAGAGGTGGTAGAGTTTGGCACATGGAGAAGACTGCCTTTTTATTCCCTTCTCATGCAGGATTAAAAACAATAATCATTTGTCAACCTAAGAAATCTAACCTGGGAAGCTAAATTTCTTCCCTCTCCTTTGCAGGGCAAATGGGAGCAGTTCTTCCCTCTCCCAAACAGCTGCTGCTCCAGCAAAATCTGAGGAGCTGTAGCAGCTGATGGGGTTTAAGCAGAAGGTACCATTCATTATCCCCATCTAAACATGACTTCAGTGAATTAGAAGAACTAGTTTTACAGGAGAGAATAGCACTTAGACTTTTCTTACAGGACCCCATAGTCATGCAAGCTCAAGATGAGCCACATCTTTTAGGCTCAGTACATGTCCTGAGCAGACTCATGGCAGATGCTCTAGTGAACATCAATTCAAACCTTAAGCATCCATCTCCTTACCAGTGCATGAGTAGAGCTATAGAGCCCCAGGAGACAAAATCTTCTATTACCATGTAAGCCCCCCTAAACAGACCATTTGTCACAGTTAAAACCCCAGGGATTTTATACCATAATAATATGAATTTTACCCTCTCATCCACCCCTTATAAATTGAGTCAACTCAGGTCATATTTTCAAGCTTCTTTCTACAACCATCAGAACTTCCCATCTCAATAAACACTTGAATATAGTCTATTGATGTCAAGTGCTGAGCCTTGGTCTGGCCAGCAACATTCCCCTGGGTCTAAAAGCTTTAACTCAAACCAACTTCAACTCCATACCATTCAATTTAATGCAAATACTGGTTTCACAGTGCTGCACGCAGTTGTTGAACAACCCTCTAAATTGAGAAAATGCTCTATGAAAAAGAGGAGTTATTGTTGGTGATGTTATTACATTTAAACTTTCGTACATTCCATTTACAGGTTGTACTGAGTAAGGCAAAAATCAACACATTTTGTTATTTTTCTTTGTTATTTTTACTGTAGTTTCGCAATTCAGCAGCTTATAATAAATAGTGGCCTGAGGGAAGCTCTGCAGGACAAAGTTCCTTATTCAACAGCCAGGCAATGGACAACGTAGTAGTACCTTTGTGTTATTCTCCTATACCCAGGAAAAAGAGCCACTAATGAAGCTCAGACTGGTGACAACACCTATTTTTCTTGAGGAGTAAAGAGGGATCCAAAACTAGTCATTACCTTTTGCACAAGGGAGGAAGAGGAGAGGGAAGTAGGAGGAACACAGAATGTTCCTTTGATTTTACGTGAGAATCTTGCAGACTTTAGCAAGAAGCTGCTTACTACAACTGCACCTCAGTATGCCAGAATCATCCTGGAAAAAGCTCATCTTTGCATTCCTCAAGTCCCATTTTAAAATGGTTAAACATGTTCACACTGTCATTTGTTTCCTTCAGCATTGAAAAACCTCCCCATTTATAAACCTTTCCCTCCCCCTCCCCAATCCACAAAGTGAGCATATAATATATTACAGGTTGATTTCCTTTGATATAGCCACAACTTACCCAGCTGTCTTTGTAAGCCCTTTTACCCTGCTCCCAGGCCATCTATTAAACAGCTCCCAGGCAGACCATGGAGCTGGGCAGCAGGATATCTTTGCAATAAGTCTTAAATTGAAAGCTCTGCTGCATCTCCCCACTGTGAGGGCCTGCTGAGATAGGCTTCCTTTAATATTGCCTTAATAGGCTCTTCAAACTCAGTTAATTAAGTTCAGTATATCTAGACAGATTTTCATTGCCTGCAGAGACCATGTGTCTTGGCAAATGGGAGCCTATTCCTTCAACAGTTATTATCAATAGAGGTTTAGAAAAAGTGATTATAGCACTCGTGAGAAAATGTAATCACTTTCTTTGATTCTGCTGGCTCTGCACATTTAGGATGAAGATCGTGCTCCTGAGCAGGAGCCCAACCTGGAGCCATGGCCAACCATCCTGCTGGGGCTGGAAAAATGCATCTTCAGAGGCTTGGACCAGGGAAACTCTGCCCATGCTCCTCACAGACTCTTAAAGACTGAAGCTGCTGGGGCTGTTAATCACTCAATTAGGCCCTAATTATCAACACCCGATGCATCAAAAGGCCTCCCATGGTCAGGGAAAGGTTGCAGCCATTCACTTTGACAGGTGATCCCTTCTCCATGCACAATGCCCACAAAGGGCTTGGTGGAGCCGCTGGCTGCAGGGGGGATTTGGGGCTGCCCAGGGGCTTCGGTGGAGGATCAAAGCTAGGGAAACAGCTGATTGCAGACTGGCTGCTTCCTCTGTCCATGCAAGATGGAGCACGGGTTTGTCCATTATTTACCCGGCACTGGGGCTGAAATGAAAGTTCTGGCCCCAGGGGATAGGGCGGGAGGGATGCGGGGTCTGCTCCTTCCGCTGATGAGGCTAAGGCAGGCTGAGATGTTAGTGAGCCGGGTCACAAAGCCCGCATGTAAAGCCAGCCGGCAGAATTCACAGCCTCCAAATTGACCCCTGCGGGTCAGATTCCTCTCTAATTGTAATAATGTCTCTCATATTGAAGACTGGCATTGAGGCGAGACTTTTTCAGCAGCTTGGGTTGGACTGAATAGAGCCCTGTTACCAGAAAGAAGCCTGCTGGAAGCTCCTGAACCTCTCCTACTGTAGGCACAACTACAGAGCAGTGAAAACAAACAGAAAAGACAATTCTAGGCCAGAACTCCCTATTTTGAACAAGGTACAAATAGAAACTCCATCCCTTGAAACACTGCACATTAACATTGAGAACTGGGAATGCACCCTTCTTTCCTTCACATGCAAATACACGGAAAATACCCGCTCTCTCTCTCCTTAGTGTTAACTAAATTGCTTTGCACATTTTTGGGAATCTTTGCTCCCTCCTTGGACCTTTTTCAGTGTAAAGATGACCTTCAGTACCTCCTATATTTCCTAACAAGGCTAAAAGATCTTATCATCCATTGCTTTGTATCAGTTCCAGTTAATAACTGTAATGAATAGATTTATTAATACAGTTAATAGTTGTATTAATTTTGGTTTAATAACAGTCTGTAATGATGGTTTGATTTTTAATGTATTTCTAATACTTAACATGTGCAGCTTAATTGTTTCATGAAAGTTGTGCTTTCATAGAGCAACGAAGCCCTTGGATGGAAGCATCACAAGAATAAAAGGTGATCAGCTTGGAGCAAGAACATTCCAACCTTTACAAGGGCGTAAATAGGCAGTGGAAAACTGATTCCAATAATCTGGCATTATAGGATGCTACAATAATACAATAATTCTCTCACCCTTTCCAGTGCCGGTCTCATTTCCTGGGTTTTAGCGTTACTCCGGGTTATATCGGCATGCAGTGAGTCAGCCTGTATCAATTTTCCTAATCCTCACAAAATGTTGATCATTTGTTCAGCTGTTCTTTTTTAACAGAGTGACAGAACAAATGCGTAAGCAGATTTTTAGGTTAGGGGTTTTTACTAACAGCTTCAAACTGGCATCCAGCTGAAAGCCTGTGATGAGGGATTTTAACTCCAGTACCCTTAGTAAAGGCATTGGATGGCATAATTTTAACCTCAACAATGTGATAAAAGTTGAGATGGAATAAAAAGGATCTTCCACTCTCCTCAGGGTTCCCTGTATTTGAATTCTTAAATTCCTGCCTGCCTCAGTTCTCTGTGTAACATGAATTAGTCAGCACTGACTTGTATGTGCTGTCTTACACTTCTGATGCTCATTTCCACTGCAGATCAGAGGCACAACAGGAGTCCAGCATTCCCAGGGCAGTGTTCAGGACTCCCCACTTCAACCAAGTGCTACTGAAAGTACAGGGGAATAAAAATCCTCAATGGTTATGAAGGAACAATCCAGACAGAGAAATACACTCTCCAGCTCTGAACCCTCAGCTTGTGTGCATCTTTTCACCCCTAGGATCTTGATGTCACAGGCTAGCTGAAGATCTCACATGCAATCCCTTTTATCCTTTTAGGATTTCTTGTCTAGGTCTGCAAGCAAACATTCTGTAGAAGTGACAGGTTATTTAAAAGAGTACATAAAAGGTGCTGCATATAAGCCATATTTATAAGTCTAATACATAACAGATTCCTACAGAGAAACTCCTAAGCTAGAAACCCTGAGTTATTCTTGCAAAGCCTGAGCACAGTGCCAGCATATCTTACAGATGTGTCATCCATGCTTTCACCACCTAGGATTAACTCTAATCGAAAGTGACGTTCAAGACAATCCTCATAGCCTGTTATTTGTTTTCTCACTATAGGCCAGAAGATTTTACCTGCTGATTCCTCATTGCAATTCCACAAAATACTACAAAAAAAAAAAAAGTACCTTATGTTCTTCCCAGGGTCCCAGCATTATGAGTTTATGTGGAAGAATGACGGGTGGAGAGAAATTGGAGGAGTTCAAGGGTGAAGAGGTTTCTTATATTCACTTTTTCCTCTAAAGATGAATGTTAGATATTTCTGTGTGCATGGATAAGATCCTCTCTCAGTCACCTTTTCTCCAGGCTAAACAGCTCCAGCTTTCTCAGCCTTTCCTCATTAGAGAGATGCTGTCCATCACAAACTCAAGTGATGGGATCTTTGCATCAGTCCAAAATATCTGGAGTGCTGGTGTCCCTTAAAGCTCTGTGCTGAACAGTGGCTTTCCTTATAGTGAGCAGTCAGCTCCCCAACCCTCACCTTGCTTCTAATTTACCACCTAGAGTTTGCAGTGGAGCTTTTGAATGTACTCCTAAAGACTACAGCAGCCAAGATGCTTTAGACTGTATGTACTCCTAAAGACTAAAGCAACCTAAGATGCTCCAAAGATGCAATATACTTCTGTAGACATACGCACTATGTAGTTAACTGAAAGCACAAGATGTGGTAGAAGTGGATGCATGGGGGAACCAATGGACTGGGAAATACATAGGAGCAAGAGAGGGGCTCTCCCACAGATGGGGCTTGAGTGCTGAGGAACAACTGGTGACACAGATATAGCAAAAGACGACTTGGATTCAAACACAACCTCTTGACTCACAGACTAAGCAAGGAAAAAAGTGGTACGTGATTAGAGCATGACTAACCCTGGTCTCTGCTGAGCTCTGTGGCTTGGACACTGCTAAAGATTTGGTTGTAAGCTGACATTTTTCACTCTGATTAATCCTTTCCAGTCCCTGGTCTCAGCTGACTCGGCTGAGCCCATTGGAAGCCGTTGTTCAGCTCTGTGAACTTTATCTCTTTTCAGTGCTTAAATAGAAGACCCGTTTTCCCCCCACCTCATCCTTCTTGCTAAAAGCCTGTTTGTAAGAGCCATAATGAAACTCCAGGTGGCTTGGTGATTTTGAAGTAATCCCCTCAAGGATTTGAAGCACTTGGTTATGCCTCATGCATTGTAACAACCCATGGATGTGATTTTCCTCTTTCTTTCCGTTGTGCTGTGTGATTTAATAAGTGTGGGGCACTAGATGCTAAAGGAGTGCTAATAATAAAAATACAATCAAAATAATCCCTTGAAACACAACAAACTGCAATGCGTGTGTATGGGCAGCATATCCAGTGGTTCTCCACTGACCATTGTATTATCTCCTGAGCCAACCTCCACTGAAGAGAACAGCAGATAGCTCTAGAGCAAAGTCCTAATCCCACCTTCAATGCCCAGGCACCCATATCAGGGGCTACATCTGGTCCAATTGGTTTTTCCCCGTCATGTACTGAAGCATCACCCTGGCTGCGCTGCCAAACCAGAGTACCTTTGGGGCTTGAGAAACAGGGAGGATCAGGTTTGAAACATTCCACCTGGGCTCCTTCTCTAAAGAAAACAGAAGAGGAACAGAGCAAAATGAGTTTTCAAGGCTGAAAAAAAGGGTTTCAGTGTATTTGATGAGTTCCCAGAGGTCTGTTTGCCACATGTGTAAAAGGCCAAGTCAAGCACAACAGATGAAAATGACTTGGAAAGGCAACTGCACACCTATGGCGTTCAGAATGCCACCAGGCTGCCACTGCCACCTGGGCACTTCCAATAATTCATATCCTAACCTGTGCTCTGACATCAGAACCCATTCAGCTCTTTAGCAAAGGTGAGAAAGGTGATGGAGCCTTTTGCTAAAGGCTCCTGGGATCAGTCATTGCATCAGCTGAGAGCTTACCCCAGTTGATTAAGTTATCCTGGATATTTCCATGGATTAGAGAGAATTGTTAATACTGTTAACAGAACAAAAATGAGAATAAAAACCAGACAGCAACTAAAGTGGGGCTTAGCTATTATCTCTTAATTAGTAATAGCAAAATAAGACCAATATGACCCTACACCCTACTCACCATCATGAACTGTCTCCTCTTAAACATTTGGTGCCAGTCACTGTCAGACCTGGGCTACCAGTCAGAAGGGATTACACATCTAATTCATTGCAGTCATCCTCATCTTCCTCGTGGTGAGTTCCTGGGGTGCAGAGCATTGTCCTCGATTGGTTCCACCAGAAAGGAATTTTCATGGGAGAGCCAGAATGAATAAATTACCAGCAAACTGCTATTGGCAGAGTAAGATCAGGAGCAAGGAGAGAAAGATCTGGAGAAAGGGAAGGAAACAGAGAAAGGAAGAAAGCATCTTTGGTGCACGTTGAATTGCTTGCCTAATTTTCATTTGAGACTCCCAATCTGGGGCAGCAGCTGCTCCGATGATGTATTACAAACGACTTATTGCTGCAATGCATCATGAAGCTCCATTGCCCTGATGACATGTTACCATAATACATCATGAGAGCATTGCCCAGCAGGAACAGGAGTCCTGGAAACCAAACAGCTCCATAAATTTTCGTATGGTTCCCCCCAAAATTGTTGTGAATTTCTTTTCTGCTCTATTAAAGATTTAAGCTTTGAAAAGTGTGGGCCAGAGCAGGCACTCATTAAACAGGCTCCGATGGTTTCATAAGTCCCCTAAGTCATTAAAGGTTTTAATATAAGAGATTAACTATTGCTATTGTTGCTCGGCAAGAATAAATTATCTTTAAATACCTTTTTATGCCTCCTGGTAGTGAGTCAGGAGCTCGAGCTTATGTGTGAGGAGAGCCTTGGCTTTGGAGATGGAGAGAAGCACAGTTTGACCTCCTTAAAATAAAGTGGACCTGGTGCTTGAGCCACATTTACAGGTAATTTGTGGAGCTCCAAGTCTAGGACATAGGCACCATGGATGCTCAGCCCTTCTGGAAGGTAAGCCCTAAAAGCCCACAGGCTGTACTGCACATAATGAAAACGTTTTAGGATGACTTCAGTTTAGCAGCTCAGAGAGGACCTCTGCAGACTGAATCCAGAGCTGCAACCCAAGAAGTGCCCAGTTTGGGTATGCTGATCCTAGATGCTCCTCCAATCACCAGGTACCCCAGGATGCAGGATTGCTGGGGAGGAAGGACACTAGGACAGCGTGGACATCTCAAGTCAAGCGTATGGACAGCACGTTCTCCAGGATGGTGGTGGAGAAGGGAGGTTGCACTTTATGCACTGCTTCTCTTCCCACTGCTGAGATGCAAGTGAGCTGCCCCAAGCGTGATGGGATGTGCTGATATCACTGCAGAGAAACCGTAGCCTTGGAAATGTAACCCTGTGAAGAACAGCTTAGTAACGAGGTATCACTGTGTATCTTGGATAACACTACATAAGCTCACACAAGGGCAGGTGCAAAGGGAAGGGATGAGCTGAAAATCAGGGCTTTAGTTTTCCCAGCACAGATCATGTTAAGGTACATGAAGGTTTGTGAGACAGACCTTCTGCAAGACATCGGTGTTAAAATCAGGTATCATCTCTCCTTGTACTTAATATGTTAGAGAAAAAAATAGGACTTTTCCATAGAAAGTGGAACGCATTGATTCAGAAACAAGAATTAAGAAAGGAAAAGAGGAAAAGAAAAGGGAAAAATAGGAAAAGAGCAGAGCAATGTGACCTGCATTTAGGTTATATGGCAAACATGAACATGCCCATCACACAAACTAAGTCCTCCATGGCACTATGTGACAACTGAGGAGGGACCGTGTGCTCCCATTGAAAGGGGCCTTTCACTGACAGTGCTGGAAGCTCCAAGAGGGAATTGCCAGTGAGTTCTTAGAAGTGCATTTCGTGGTACGGTATCAGCCACGTTGAATTTGCCTTGGAAATGCCATCTCAGCTCGGGCTGGGTGGTGCTGCTGCTGTGTTGTAGTCATTTCTGATCCAAGATTAAGCGTCTTTTTATTTGGTTGAAACGGGGTTTAATTGAATGCGCTGCTCTGCTCGAGGTGCACCAAACCAACGGGGTTTGGTGTTTTTCTTTCCCAAATCCTAAGGGAACGTGCCCCTAGACCAACATTAGACTGTTTTGTTTTGGGGCTTTTTTTTCCCCCCTTGGTCAAAAGATCCAGTGTGTGCTAATTCTGTTGGACTCCCTCTCACTCAATCACTCATATTCAGTGCCCCCTAAAGAAACATTGCAGAAGCCAGAAGGCTAAGAAATTACTCAAATGAACTGCCTGTGCTTTGCCCTCACATATCACATACTGAATTGTTGCCACCTTGCTGGTAAAATTAGCCACGTGTTTCACAGCATTACCTTTACTGAGCAAATAACAGAGAAGGTGCTGTGCTGCGCTATGCCAGGGCAAAGGACTGCCCAAAACGGGGACTGACCGGAGCTTGATGGCTTAAGAGAGGGAAAGTTATCTTGCAAATGTTATTAACTCATCTGTTAAATCGCATTTTCAGAGGTTTGTGCTGAGATGTGGTGGGCATGATCCCCCATAGAGGGGGCCATCTGTATGTGCGCTTAAACTAAGGACAAAAAGTACTTCTGAGTTAGAAAGAAGCCCACTGATTTTATGGCGTTGCAAACTCAGGTCTTTATTCAATTGTCCTGAAGCTTTAATACTGAAATGGGTCCAAGAAATAGTTTATTTGATTGAAAAAATGCACTTTTGTAGTGATCCTTCTTTAGTAGAAAGATGTTCTAAAGGAAAGCATCTTGGTTTTTCATTATAAAAAACTCTGTTTCAAAATTTGCCTACATTTTAAAACATCAGCAGTAAAAGAAAGGTTAAATCAGGGAAAAAGAGAGGCTATTTTTCAGAGTCCTGTCTCTATTTTCTATCTCACAGTAGAATCCAAAGGCATTTGTTTCAATCTGACCCAAGTCATAATAATAATAATGATAAAAAAAATAATTTAGCCACTGAGCTGAAAAATCAAATTTTCATACAATTTCATGTGTAGAAAATATTTCTCCTGCCACAGTCAATGAAAGGTGATGATTGTTCTGTCTATTACCTGGAGGTAAATTCTTTTCAATCTAAAGCCAGCAGAAGGCAAGTGAGAAGCCAGCAGCAGTCTGGTGGGAACAGTAGAGGAGGATGTTTGCGGTCCACTGGCCTCCCAGTTGATCAGACCAAGCACTAAACCTAATTTGCCTCCTGCTGCAACCAGGTCCTCATCCTTTGGGATGTGATGGCAACAGAAATTCTGCTTGGGAACAGACCTCTTAAAGTCAGATCCAAATATTGCTCCTAGGACCATGACATCTTTCTTTACTTTAGGGTGCCTAAATTACAAAGCACCACCACTAGCAAATACAACCGTGTTTTGTGTAAGTTATCTGGGGATGTAAAATTACTTGAGACTTACTTAGAAGATTCTGTGCTTTGAAATTTCATGAGTTATCTGAGACTCTGATTAAACATGAGAAAATAGGATGCTTGGAGGCTGCATTTGCAGCGATGTCTTGTACAAAGCAGCTCTTAATTTCAAATAGAGCAGCAAAAGCTGCAGCATCCCATTGAGGCACCCACCCTGCCATCCTGCTGTTGAAGTGGAGCAGCATCTTTGTGCTCACTTCTGGGTGCACATGGAGCAGTTTTCAGTATTTCACCAAATTGAACTCCTTTTATTAGATTTTGACCTGTGTCACAGTATTGTGGAGACTAAACTGCAGTGAAAACAACACTAAGTGGGGTGATGAAGGCAGCACGTGAATAAAGAGAGTGAAAACTCACAGGATACACAAGGGGAGGATTTGAGGCACAGCAAGTGCAGTCATTTGCCCATCCTCACGCAGGTGATGCAGCAGCAGAGCCAAAAATCACAGGCTCGAGGTCTCGAGCTTTCATGCAGTGTCTTTGAGAGTCTCATCAACAGCTTCTCCTCTTGGAGCGTGTGAGTCTGCAGCCAAAGCCTCATACGTCACCAGAGCAAGAAAAAAACCCAACCCTTTCAGCTCCCCAGCCTTCTGCAGCCCAATTTATGTCCAATTTGCAGACTTTCAACATAGCAGCCTCACAGTTCATAAAATCAAACTCAGCCAGGGCTAAGTCTCTGGGTAATGGATTTAGGATCACTCGAGGTGTTACTGGCAGTTCATGATGGGTAACTTTCTTGTTAACTAAAGTCCCTTTTGCTAAATGAGTTCCAGGTTTAGCTCCCCCAGCCCCAGCCTTCACTCTCCTGGTTTTTTCCCCCCCTTTTTTCTTCCCTTTTGGCAGCACCGCTCTGGATGGGGAGGGAGGGGGAGAGGAGGTGGCACAGGGCTTTTTATTAGCCTGCGCGTGGAGGGCTTTTCATTGCGAGGGCTACGGGGAGCAGAGACAGAGGGAGGGGGAAAAAAGGTGGGATAAGTTAGTCTTTGTGTAAGGGGAAGGTGCTGAAAGGAAGGCTGTGTGCTGGGGCCGGGGGATCAGCCCTCTGGCTCCGCTTGTCTACACAGGGATATGGAGACAGCCGCCTGCCTAGACCGGTGCTTTTCGGTTTCCGCAGGTAACTGCAGGCACTGTGGGGAACACGGCCAAGGAGAGAAAACCACACATTGCACGTGGGGAGGGAAACCGAGCCCCTCCCGGGCACTACTGGGGTCCTTGGGGCCGGCAGTGCTGCCAATGAACCCAGAGTGGGGAAAAGGATGGCTCCCTTTCAGCCGCTGAACGTAGCCTCCGTATAGATCACCCATGTATTTCTCTTCCTTTAATGCTGGATTTTCCAGCTGAGAAGCCGTGCTATTTATCTGGCAGAGATTAACTGCTTGCTCATGTTGCAGGAAGGGGATGCATCATTTCCAAGTGCTACCGAGCTTTGGGGGGATAACCCTCCCAGCATCCAAAGCAAGCAGCTGGGATATTTCTGTTGCTTTATATTGTCCTTTCCATCTACCTGGCTCGCAGACTTTGCATATTTGTATCAAAATGCTGGTGGCAAATTTGCTTCTCTCTCTTTTCTCTCCTGTTTTCGCTCCTCACTTCATCCAAGAGAACTACGTGTGCTCCTGTGCTCCCAGCATCCTGATGGACAGACCTAAAATCTTCCAAGATGAATGGAGGAATTTTTGAGTCTCAATGAACATCACACCAAGGTCATGGGCTGGAGTTTCTTTGCGAAAGGAACAGTAAAACACATGGTAGATAGGGTCAATCAAAAGTTGTCAGCCCTTCCTATAGTGTCAATTGTGTCCCTCACCACCTCTTCCTCCTTGTCTTGGGCCACAGTGAGGGAGAATAATGTGGTCCTCAGCAGCCAGGGTGGAGTCTGAGGTGGCCTTCAATGGACATGGAGAAAGATAAAATACAGCATCCAGCAGCAGACGTGACTCTCCCAATTCCTCACCCCTATTCCCAGCACACTCTGATCCACCATCCCAGAGAACCAGGACCGCAGCAGGGCTCAGGGCTCTTTGTACACCTCCATCCACCATCACACCTTTTCCCCCCTCTTTGTCCAGTTCCTCAGACACAATCCCTGAGTTTTAGAGGCTTCACTGCACACTCCCAGTGCCCACAGGAGCTGAATCAGGGGCTGGACACAGATGAAGCAGGGGAAGCCGGACTGCACTGATGTACCAGGCACCTGAGGATGGGCTGTCATGCCATGGCATTTGGCTTGGCCTCTTGCATGATGGAAATCAGGGCCAGGCCAGTGAATTGCTGCTAAGGATATTTCCATGTGATTTCAGTCAAGCATGTCTGACAAAAAAGCTATTATATACAGAGGCAGGAAGAGAGCACGTTAAAGCAGCTCTTCATGACAGAGTGGCCTTCCTACCCATTTATTATCATCTATCCTCAGATGATTTCTTATCCTACTTTTTCCCCTTCTCTTTGATTTCTGTTTTCCTTTGCTTCCACACAATCCACTTCTCCTCCTTGGACAGGATTCCCGACTAAACCGAAAAATGTGGCAGTTGTGTTTTGGTTTTGTTTTTAACCAAAGCGACCACTTTGTCCTTTCTCTTCAGACAGCTCCTGCTTTCAAACCTGTACCTTGCAAGTGTTTTCTTTTGTTGAGCAAATAATCACTGCAGTAGCTCTGTGCCTCCTTACACCCTCCTGTACAGCAGCTCAGAGGACAAGGCTTGGCAGGACAGGGGCTCCCTCCAAGGTAGAATAGATCAAAACTCATGAGGACAGTAGAAATAAAGTGTTTCTCAATGGGAAAACACCATTTTACTGAAGTCAAACCCATTTGCAGTTTTGATTTCAGTGAGGTTCCTTATTCAAAATACATCTGAGTGAAGCAGCATTTCAAAAGTGACAAAATGCCACCTTTCATTATCTTAACACAAAAAAATACAGTCCTATTTCCTGGCCTAAAGCAGTGTTTTGTTTTGTATTCAAATCAATAACACCATCACTGACTGAATGGCCCTCAAAAGATCATGACCAGCATGGGCCTGGTGATGTAAGGTGCTGCACAGCAAAGTGAGTTTCCAGTTGCCTTCAGCACACCCTACAACCCCACTGATGGGTGTATTTTACATTCTGGCTGCAATAGAATTAGCCCAGAAGTGATTTATTGTTGATATCAAATAAAAATCCACTGGATAATCTCGATTCTTTACCTCCAGGAGAATATTTTCTTTCCCTTGTTTTTAGATACCAGCCAACATTTTATAATCACGGTCTATGAGAAACCTGAAACTACAAATGGAACATTATAGTAACTCAAGTGGAGAACTCTCTTCCACTCCATTTCATTGCTATTTGTTTTGAGTAACTTAGATTGTCATCTGACCCTTTTTTCCTCCTGGAAGGGTGCAGCTCTGCTCATTGTGGTTGTGCCAGCTGCCTCCCTTAGCCCACTGAGCACGCTGCCTGTAGCCCAGGCGGGTATTGTCTTTCAAACTAAACAAATAACTTTATTTAAAAGAGAGAGGGAAAGAAGAAGAAGAAAATGTCAGCCCGGCCCCCTGGAGCTCTGTTTTCTCTGCCTTTTGTGACAAATGTGCCAGTGGTTACCTGCTCTTAACAAGCAACTGCCTGAGGCTGTTCTCTGGCTAAAGCAATGGGGAAGTCTTACTAAGTGATTGTTTAAATACCAAGTCATGAGTATTGATTTCAATCTGCCCTATTTCTGGGGAACCGTTATAAACTGCTTCTACTGCCTATATTGCAAAGGTGACTTAACTGGAACTAATTCTGATGAAGATGAAGATCAGAACAACATCCACTTTCCCAGTGTCACGTCTTACCAGAGGCTGGCACAGGATACCAGAGACAAAGCAAGGATGGAGATCAGGGCAACAAGCTCATACAGATCCTTCCAAGCCAGACGCAGATACTGCATATAATGAGAGTTTAAGTCCTCCAATGAAATATAAGCGTATATTCGTGAGAATGTATGTGGATGCATTAAGAAATCATTCTTTACAAGAACAGCACCAATATTGATAGTCAATTAGTGGTTCTGGTTTTACCACTTCATACTTGACTGCAGTGAGGTTCCAAGTATATAAAGCTAATCTTCACATCCAGTTTTGATTTCAATTTTTACTCTTTCTCCCTCACTTTTAAGGTCTGCAGCCCTAATTTGAGCCAGGATAGAGACCTTTTGAATGTGAAAGCAGTATTAGAATAAAAACACAGTTTCATGTTATGCAAGTATCAGTATCCGTTGATTAAGGTCTGATCTTTCAAAAAATAACACGTTATAGTTACTCACTTTAAATGTTAACTACTGTTAACTGGTAGGCATGTTGGCTGCTTCTTAAATAGCTTAATTGCTTTTCAAAACATTTGTGGTGAGAAGGAAACTCCAAATGTACGGGACAAAGCTCTATTCATATTAATAGCAGGCAGCACTCTCACACCATGGTACCATGGTACAGCATGGACTGGGGCATTTGTTGCAGAACTAAAAGTTGTGGGGTTTTTAATACTGCATCTTTGCTTCCTTATGCTCATCTCACCCTTCTGGTTCTCCAGCTATAAAGCATGGATAATAAAACTGATAAACCAGCCTAATACTTAAAAACAGAGTTGTGTTTTTTGCAGATTGCCCAGCATTAATTTTCACTGCATATCTGAATATAGTACTGATACATGGAAATGCATAGGGGTTTGGATTCTCTATAAATGCATTTCAGAGAATACCAATCTTCCAATTAAAGGTCTTTGAACCGGCAATGTGCCTGCAGTGATTAACTAGAAATGACACTGTAACCAAACTAAAAATAGATAAATATGTTCTTAATAGTAGAATTGAGTAAAACTTCCTTTCTTTTGACTTCTATAAGCAAAATTAGGAAGTACTTCTAGTTATTTGGAAGGCTGTGCGGGTATAGGGTAGGAGCTAAAGTAACTGCCCCGTTCAGGTGCCAGGTTTGTAGGGAATGAAAACCCACCCATGTAGGCTGACCCATGTGGTAGGACCCATCTCAGCTCACTCATGGGAACACTTTGCCTCCGTAGCTCAGACACTGCAGCGACATTTCCTTTTCTCTCTTATTTGTTTTACAATATTCATGTAGTCCCATTTGCCAGGAACACATCACTCTTTCCATTCTCTTCAAAGAAGAAGGAAGGAGAAGTGATGCTACTTGTAAACCTTGTTCTGTGTCACTTTATTTTAGTACACCGGTAAAACTCCGCCACATAACCAGCATTTAATTTAGACCAGCTGACGAATACAGCCTAATAATAGCTTCACAACAAATAACTTCAGAAAGAGCTGCCTGTCTTGATATTAAGCAATTTAAAATATCTCCTTTCCCTCTAAATGTATAAAAAGAAAAGCAACTGAAAACCAAGTGGAGGTGAGGTACAACCATGGCAAGCAGCTGAAATTTCCACATGCAGGCTCCCGGGATTCGGCCAGAGTACAAGTTAAATACAAAGTGCCCAAACTTTTGTTTTATAAGGCAAATAAGGTAACCAAAGCTTTACAAACCCCAAACCATCTCACAGCTCTTCCAAATCTGAATGGTAAAGTCACCTGCAGCCACCTCAAAAAACACCTAAAAAAACATACATCTATTCTAAACTGGTGCTTGAAGAAAGGATGATGGATAAAGGATGGGCTGGGTCACTTCTGGAGCAGATTTACCCTGTCTTCACTGAATAGAAGGGTACCTGGGTGTCCAATAAGGACAGTGCGTACAACTGCTATTGCACCTTGTCCCAGCAAAATAGCAGAAATGATACATCTAGAACTTGAGCTTCCAATTCTCCTGCAAAGCCAGCATTAGGATATGCTCCTTTCTTCCAGCGAAAGCCTCCACACAATCTTCATACATGTCCATACCCCAGCCCTGAGGAGCTCCCTGATGTACTTGTCCATACGAACCCCCCGAATCGCACATGCAGGGCCAGGGCAGGTGGGATGCAGACTGAGGCCCGGGTGATGGTCTCAGGAAACACATTCATTTTCAGCAACTCTACCAGTCAGGAAAGAATCCTGACAAAACAAATGGCTCCCCATAAACATGTCTAAGGAAATTAAGATGCTACAACTGATCTGCTTTAATAAAATTACGCAGCGGGCTCAGTTTCCCAAGTTAGTCACTGTATTTTCTGCATCGTGCCATGCAATTAATCCTTCCTAAAATAAACGGACTGATTAAAATTCCATTATCCTGACAGTTCACAATAAACCATGGGACCAATGATCCCCTTTCTTTTTAACCATTTAAGCCATCATAATTAATTCTGGATTTATGTCATTTGCTGGTAAATGTTACGATCACCTTACTAACTACTTAAACAATTTCAAACTGTTGCACTCCTTCTCAAACATGTAAACAACAGACAAGAATTGAACTATTTAACCTGATTCACGTTTCATGACGTTTCCTCTATACACAAAGCTCAGTATTGAGTTGCTGGGGTCCCGTCTGTTTGCCCATTTCTTTTTATTCAGTATCTAATTAAATGCTCATAAAAAGCAAAAGAATTAGCACTTTGGAAAGAGAGAGGGAAGTGTCTGAATTTGCCTTCATAGTTATTTTGGTCTCAAATTCAACTTGCGAGTGAAAAGAGAGCTCGTGAAGAACATTCTTTTATATTATTATTTCAAACATACTAAAAAAAAGGCCAATATTTTCCTTCCCAAGTTTTCTGCAGTTCGCTTTGCCCAAAGTCAACCTTTCTTAGCCTGCCCTGTGTTTTAGGATGACAACCACTTCACTCATAAAAACACACAAAATCATAACCATTTTTCTCAGTGGGATCACTTTTTGCTCAAATGGCTCTAGTTTTTACAGCAACCACACCATGGAAATGAAACCAATCTTACAATCAAACTTATCCCAACTAACAATATTAGAGATTTCCTTTCGTCTCTTTCTCCCATGTCTCATGGACTGCTCAGTGCTGGAGCCAACCTCTCATCAAGCTACCAAGCATGGCAATGGCACTGGGAAGGTGCCCACATAAGCACAAGTTGGTTCTGAGCAAGCCCCAGAAGTTGGGCTGCTCCTACAAATATTCCTCTATTTTAGGTCTGAAAGTTAATCTCATCTCTGCTATGCTTTACAGTCCTATTTCTGTGGTTCTACATTACCAGCTGTAACAATGCACCCTCTTGGTTCATTGGGATGGCACTTGGCCATCATTTCACTCATGCTCCTCTTCTCCAGGTCCTGGCAACCTCCTGGATCTCACAGCAATGGTGTCACACTAAGCAGAAGGTTTGGCCATGCTGCCAGCCCTTCCTAGCCTGGATGATGCATTCAGGAAAGACAGCTTGAACTAACCAAGCATGGATTGAGGGGCTGCAAGGTCCTCCCTGCTCCAATCTGTGTCCAAAAGCACAATAGATGCAGTTCTAAATACTACAGCAATCATGCAAAGTAGAGAGAGAGAAGATGGATTTACTAAATCAACTACTCTTTTGCTTGTATTTTGTGGGTATGTTTTCATCTTAATGTTAAAATTTACCCAAAAAACCCAAACAAAAAATGAGGTGATATTCTGTTAATAAAATTGCCACTTAAATCAATTTGTCTTGGTTTTGGAAAAGAGTATAAAGAATTTAGCTTTTCAAAAACTGTGATTACAAACAGAGATATACTCTCCAAATTTTTTAGAAGGTGGAAAATCCATTTTCTAACCAGCCCTACTTACAGCTGGGTAGATGGGTTACTTATCCAAACTAACATTGACCTTCAAAAATGTTTGGGTTGATGTCAGTGTTTAAGCTGAGGTTTGGTTTGGCCAGTTCTTTTTCCATGGCAATTAACCCATCCCTAGAGGAGATGCAGCTCTGAAATGGAATAAAAAGAAGAATGCTAAGCATACATTGGCCAAACTGAGCTACTATTTGATAGGGATAACAAAACACCCTTTACAGCATCTTTATCTGAGTGCTTGTGCTCGGTGCTTATTAACATAGTAGGTGATCATATTATGAAAGCCATCATCCCTAATAGCAATGCCTGATGAAAAGGAGGAAAGAAAACAGATTTATTAAGCAGCTAAGCTGTGTTTACATTGATAAATGAGCCTTTCTAGAGATCCCAAAGTTCATTTAAAACCCCTTCTTCAGCAGCTCTTTAGCTGGCCAGCTGCAGGAGCCTCCCGGGATCTGCCCAGTGTCATTGGCTGAAACCTTCCTTCTAAGTTTCTCCCGAGGTCTCCCGAGCTGTGCCCAGGTGTTGAGATTTAAGGATGTGCTATTCCTCACATCAGCTGCACAGGATGGACTCTCGCCCATACTGTCAGCACCCTGCGAACAAGAAAAGGCCCTCTTTGTGCGCGCTCTCAGGCCCTGCTCTGTGGCTATCTCATTCTGTTTCGAATTAACATTGGTGGTGATTTCCGCTGGCTTGGCTTTGTAGAAAGCTCTCTATGTTCTGCAGCCGCTCTCCAGTTGCAGGGCACCATAGGAGGCTGCAGGCAGATGCAAATAGTGTTGTCTCAGTTTGCTCCCCTGGTTTTTGCTTTCCAAGGCAGCGAAGAAATGGGGGCTTGGCCATTAGCAGCCAAGGCAAAGAGAAAGAACAGAAAAGTGGGGGTTAGCATGAAGTGCAAGTAACAACAGATGCAAAAATGCTGCCTTCCTCCCATCGGCCTCCAGAACATGATGAAATGGTTGAGCATATTCATCAGCATAGGAGAAATCAGAGAGCATGAGGCTAAAACACATCACTTAGTGTTATGGAATATGCAGGATGGTATGGAAGCCTGTTAGCACCCAAAGAGCTGCATCGAGCATCAGATCACAACCCCAATGTGATATAAATGTTAACCCAATATAGAGTGTCCAGGAAAGCAGCTCCCCAGTGGCTGCTCTGGTCTCTGATCCTGTGTGCTCTGGGAGCTCGCAGACCGAATGGCAGCACCCAGCAATGAATGCTGATTTTCTTCATCTGCGTTTTCCTGCACTCCTAACAAGATCACAGACAATATATATAGGACTGTGCAAACACACAAGGATGATTAATACTTGCTCGTGATTAATTGCATGTTTACTCCAGCAAATGACTCAACATGAATGTTTTTCCGATCTTTTGCTAGATTTTATGACTTCAGAGCACGCTGTGCAGCAGATACATCACGAGATACAGTACAAAGCTAAGGCCAAAGCTATGCTCCCAGAGCCATGCCCAGATCCTAGCCGCAGGAATCCTCTCCTCAACCTGGATCAGTCCCAGGGCTGTGAACCACCTCGCGGTGGCTGAGTTGACAGTACTGAAAGTACAAAAAGTCTTACACGTATATATAGAGTTGGTAGGAAACCAGTTTCAAAATGGGAAGGCTATTGTACTCAAATTGCACCCACAGTCCCAGAATAGATGGGTGTTTTCACAGAAGCAGACAGGAGAGTTAACTCGTTGACTCTATACTTTAACCAATAGATGCAAAGTCAACAGAAAGGTGGTGAAAATATATCTTCAGATTTACTTATTTATTTGCATTAAGCAAAACTTGCCCTTTCTTCGCAATAACCCAACAAACAAACCAAAAACCAGGTAGAGTTGCCAACATGTTCCAGTTTGGCCTTGCAGATTTAATCCTGTCCTCTCGCCATGGTTATATGACTAAACAGCGGAGGCAAATCTTGCCTGTCACGTATTTTTCAGCCCTGGATCTGACAGCTCAGTGGAACCGCATGCATTAAGCCCAAGCAGTATTCCTCATTGCTCCCAGGAGCACTGTGGAACAAGCAATGCTTAAGCCTTGAAACAGAAAACAGCCCAAACAGCTCCGCAATGGTATTATACGTGCATAGGTGCACATACACAAGTTCTCACACCCCACTTGCAAAGTTTTCCTCCTTCCTTTTCTTTTTTCCCTCTCCTCTTGAGCACTGCATTTTGCAATCAGTGTTACTTAGAAAATATCCCTTACAAGCAAACAATCTCTTCAAATAGGATTATTGCACGTAATAATGCTTTTCAGGTAGATTGCAAGCGGAATGTGAAGACTTAGAGCAGGAAAGAGATTTTAAGTTATGTTTTGTATGGACCCAGTTGTTAAGGAAACATTAAAAGGCAAGGAGCATTAAAAAGTTTGCTGTTTACTGTAAACCTTTTTCTGCTTCCCAGACTCTTTGGCCATTGAAAATAGCTTGCTCAGTGTCCCTTTTCTCTCTCTGATTGTGCCTTAACACATCCCGTACCCATTTCACACTGGCAATGTAGTACTGGTAGGTGATAATACCCATGATACAGGAAGAAGTTTATGAGATGTTTTCCAAAGCCTTTTCACTCCACAGGTTTCTAAATCACGTGAATTTTTATTTATTTGCAAAAAAATGAAAAGAAAATGTTAATATTTAATTCCAGTTCCTTTACTTTCTGCATTAGGATTGTGCCTGAAATTGTCTAGAAATGCCTCAAGGAATGTGACTCACGGGAGGTTCATTCTTTCTGACCCTGCTTTTGGCAGGGCAATTGGGCAACTGCAAGGGCAGCACTGTGCTTGTTGCACCTCAGGGACATGGGCTGCGTGCAGGTCATGCACATACTGTCCTCTGTTTATAAAGTTGGGAAAGCATACTGTCCACTGGCACAGAAAGTGGGGTTTTGCTCCTGTGGAATTCATTCCATGCAGCACACACAGATGGAGAGATAATCTGTGGTGTAGTGAGAAGCTGGTGGGGTTTCTGTCTGCTCTCCACAAGGATGGGTGCTCACATCTCCCAGGCAATTCTCAATTTTATATAAATAAAACCATGTTTTAAACCAAAACTTTCCTTCCCAGCATGTAATTCTAATGGCTCATAATCTTGTATATACTGTAATCTGGGCAAAATGCTTTGTGTAAAGGAAATGCAAGCTTCAAAATAGAGATGCTATATCCAATTGTTTTACAGGTGTAGTTTTTGCTGTAATGGGCTATTTTATTAATGATTTTTTAGAGGGAAAAAAATCATTGCAATGATGAATGAGATGTCTTAAAATAGTCATTCAAAAACCCATTCATCTCTTCTGAACCCTGTGAGTTGCAATAGGCAGGACAGACTTTAAATCCATTATGAAAATCCAGGACTTCAGCAGGAAAAGCTTGGATGAGAGGAGGTACTGAAAGTGAAGGGAAATGTAAAACAAAACAAAATAGAAATTATTGCTCTTTTTTCAGTAGCTTATCTGTTTTAGTGTTACAGGAGAGGCCATCCAAGACCTCAGTGCTCTCAGAACTTCATATGGATAAAGCTGATGAAGTGCAGGGTTTGGTGAGGCACCATTCGATGTACATGATGTGCACACTGGTGTAATTTCCCTCCAGCCAACCCTGAAGGATGCTGCTCACTTTGAAGAATGCCAGAAGGATAAATCACTAAATTAATCCCTAAATAATTTTATTGTCTTTATATGTAATTCCTCACGGTCCTTTCCAAGGGGAAAAACTATTTCAAGTTTATGTCTGAGAAATCTTTAAGCACCTTACAGGATATTTGGGAATATTCTGAATTCAGGCTTCTTTTTTTCAGCCTCTCTGCTGCAAAGACGATTGGATATATATTTAGTCTGTGTTTCTGTCCCTCTTTTATAAACACAGGAGTTCTGAGACAAAATAATAATAGTGTGAAAATGGACCAACCGCAGTGATGGCAAATACATGGATTGACTTTTCAGTTTATAGTTACACGAAAATGTTTTGCTGAAGTGGTGGTCCCTAATGTAAGATTCATTTTTAATTACCCAGTACACTCATATTTGAGTCAAAAAGAAATAAACACATAACAGAGATAGGGAGAAGGATATGAAAGTCAGTGCTCCTGAAATCATTGACTGGAAAACCTAAATGATGTACTTTAATAATTGAACTAAGGCAGTGTAGCCATAGCTTTTCATTGCTAGGGTTGTGATTTTGGGGTTTAAGCTTTTATTTTTCCAAAGGATATTTCTTGCCCTTCCATCTGTGTGGTTTACTAGTCTAACTGCTAAATCTCCAACTGCAGTAGCAAATACTATTTACCAATTTTATAAGGGTTGTCAAAATGATGAGGTACCAGATGAGAGCAATGAATATAGGAAATAAAAATATCTTCTTTTCCATCACCAATAAACAATAAATATTTTAGATTCCATCCTTTAACTGTTCATTTGACATTCCAGTTGGAAGCTTTGCCAATGTATTAGTAAAGAGTCACTATAGGAAAAGGCTAGATGCTAAAGTTACACTTTCAGCTATCTCGACACGCTGTCTTTGGCACAGCCTTCTCAGCGAACAAGCTAGGCTATATATTTCTGAGAAATTAAAACCATATGGCACCACCTTAAAAAAAAAAGCCCTTCTCTGGAAGCATCCTCAGGGTTTTCAAAATGTGTATGAATTAAATATAGTCATATTTATTTAGAAAGGATCTGTTCGGATTAGACCTGGACCCCTCATTTCTGCTCCAGGAATTAAATTGTCAATATGCTACTGCTGGAAGTCACAACAGGAGATAACTTAATGATTGCATTTCTATTAATAGGGTTTTCGTCTCTTAAGATGAAGAATGTCTTTAATTTTGGTTAAACTCAGCTTCTGTGAAGATTATTAAATTAGGGCATTGATTAGAGGATGAGTGCTTTCCTCTGCCATGGCAGATGATTGCTGCAGCAGTATTGTCACTGGGAGGAGATTCCACTCCTCACGGTCATTTGAAAGACTCCAGAGACTTTATATGAATTTAAGAAGTCCTGACAGATATTAGCTAGTGCTCTGTGAGTCAATGCTGAAGCTGGCTTTGGGCTTCCCTTCGGATGCTGGCCTTACCACAGCAGCATGACCAGGAGGCAGGAGATCTCGGAGCTGGAAAAAGGTGCTGGAAGAAGATGCTGGAAACAGGTGCCTCTTTTTGTGAACTATCTGGTGACATTGCAAGCTTTGATAAGAAGAGAAATCTCCTCCAAGGCCTACACAGCCCAATATGTGGTCAAATACATGACTTAAGCGGAAAGCATTTGATTAGCTGGATGGAGCTATATAAACCCATTCAATTTGGTATAGATATTTCAGTATAGGAAACATATTTTCAATTTTGTATTTTGTGTCACTGAGGAAGCATGTAAAAACTTTTCAGCAACATAATACCCAAAAAACTAAAGCCCTCAATTTTCCTCTGCCTCTGTTCCTATACACTCCTTGTATATTTGCACATTTGGATACGATGACAATTAGTTCTGTGCTACGGGACTGGATTGATTTCGCTTGCTGGGTCTCGTCCAGCTAAAACGTTACAGGTTCAAATACAGAAGCCTCTGGTTAATGAACTCCAGAAAGTGTAAAATACTGAGGCCCTGCAGTTACATGATCACCCTTCCGAACAGAAGCACTAATATCTAACAAGGCGAGCTACTGTTCTACCCTTTAGATGAAGCTCATAAAAAGTAAGTTTAATTTGTCTGGGAAAAATAGACTTTAAAAAAGAGTGGTATAAGTTCCCTGGTGGAAAAACATGCTTCTATTATGAAGCCTTCCCACCAAATGTCTTGGAAATTAGGCAAAGTTAACATGTCCAGTTGGAGCCGAGCCAGGAAATGAACAGTGGATGTTCTCTTGTAAAAATCCTGAAAGCTGCAAGTAACCCATAAACAGTTTGCAGAGTGAGTCAAAATGGACCATTTTATGTTCCCTAATGGAAATACAGCTTATTTGTACATGGATTCAAAGTAACAATGTGATGTCATCAAATGATTTAAGGTCAGAAGCATAGCAAGAGTCAATATACAGTGGTGGATGGAAACATCCTATTCTTACTGAAGTATTTTGGAGGAAGCATCGACGCTGGGGTTTGTCTTGGCCCTTTGGAGCTGGGACAGGAAAACCTCAGCAGCTCTATTCCTGGAATTGTAAGGTGGGAATTTTACTGTTACCATCAGTCTAAGGAGGGCTTTCAGGAATATTAGTGAAGTTTGCATTTGGTTCAGAACACAGAGAAATCTCCTACAGAACAGAGCACCTTTGGGCTGGTGCGGCCACACAAGCAATCTGTGCTCTAGTATTATCTCCAGAATTAACACTGAGGTTTGCAGATCAGATCCAAAGCACAAACAGCTTTGAATCAGGTATCCCTGATTCACTGCAGAGAAAGTGCACACCTGAAAAGCATCCCTTGAGAACCAAGCTCCCTCCACAGTAAGGGGAGCCGGGATGTCCCTCAACCTTTGACTTAACAGCCAGAGGCCCTTTCCTTGCATTCTGACATGTGAGATTTGAGCCCTTCTTTCACAATATGATCTTAATTTGTAAAGTGGGTTTGAGCCTGTGGCAGAAACCCCAGGAGGCTGAAGTGGTATCCAGCACTGATACACAGTGTTTCCAAAGGCTTAGGACCAGATGAGCCCTTCCCTTTTTCCTTCAAAGCCAGAACAGAGCAGCGGAAGGTTCAAGTGAGGTGCTTGCAAACAGGTAAAGAAGGAAACTATTGCCCAGGTAATAGAACTCCCATAGACTATGTTCATCAGCAGTTACTTGCAAACAGGCTGAATACCACCCAAAGCTCGTTTCACTAAATGATACTTTAAAGAAGCTGAAGTTTGACTTGTTTCTCTTATTTATCTCACATCATTTTGTTTATTAATGTCATACTTATTACTATGCTAAGAAAGCATACTCATCATTTTGATGAGAGATGTCTTGCTTTGCCCTTAGTTCTAAGCATTCCCATTCATTGAGAAATGTAATAAAAACTGCTTGACTGAACTGCTAACAGAAATAACCAATTCAGAATTAATCTCTAATTAAGGATGAGTTCTGGAACCTGAACTGGCATTTGAATTACATGTTCTGGTCTCAGTAGGAATATTAAAAAGCCTCATCAGAAACAGTTTAGCTGATGAAAGGGGATAAATGAGGACTATAATATATTAATATAAAAGACTAATTAAATACCAAAACTGAAGATACAGACATGGAGCATGGAGCTTGCTCAGGTACCTCTCTAGGACATTGCATTGTGCTGCACAGACACAGCTGGATTTCCTTTACAGATGTTTTCCTACACGGTTCATGCAAGTGAGTAGGATGATCATGACTTTTACAGGCACAGCAAAATGACATGAGATGACTGAGGTCAGCTCAAGGTAAACAGCAGAATATAGGAGATTTCTATTCCATGGCTTCCAGGTCTTTTCTTATTCCATGGACTGTCCGGTCCATTTTCTCTAAGATAATTTCTGAAACAAGATTAAATAATATGGGAAAACCTGGGAAATCAGTAAAGCCATTTATTGAGAAACTGTTGGGAAACATTAACATTCATTATTTATTGTTAAAATTTAAAGCTATGAGTTTTGGGGGTTTATTCATTTGAAGGAAACTTCTAAATCAGTTCTGCTTATTGATATTTGCAAGCACTCACTTGTCTTCAATTTTGGCAGTAGGTGTGTTGCAGATTCAGTGGAACAAGTCACTATTTAATCACCTTTCTGCATTTCATGGAAGCTGCCAACGAGAAGGTGGGATTGAGGCATGGATAGCCTAGAACCATATGGTGTACTCTAAAAGTAGATAATTTAGGAATGACATTTATTTGTATAAAAAATAGTGCCTTCTCTTACCTACCTGTTAGGCATGGCCCTTTCATGAATCTTGCCCACAGTTGCAAGAAAAGCAAATTGGAATAAAAAGAGATGCCAAGAACAGCACTTGCTGGTTGGGAACATTACTGTTTTATTATAGGAAAATACCTGTATCACACTCATAAAGAAGCTATTAAACATGTAGGTAGCCTACCCTTTCTACCTCCTTTCACATACCCACACCTACACAAAACCTCCCTTTCTTCTGAGCCCCAATTTCAGCCAATTTCTTAATGAGGGTGGTGTCTAACCAAGCATCAGGAAAGTCACAGACAAAGAAGGGTATAAGCAGGAGGTACGTTTCTGTTTCCATTATGGTTCCATAAAGTGTCGACCCCAAAGGTGTAGCTTGGGATGCAGCAAGGATGTGCATGGGAGATGGAGTTCCTACAGACCCCCACACACACAGTGGCATGGGTGGACTTGAATCTTTTGCACTTGTCCTGCAACAAGGAGATGGGATTCTGAAAGACTGAATTAGACATGCACTCAAATGTTGCGAGAAAGAGAAATTCAAGAGGGGATCTAACAAACTGCCTTCCTCTTCTGTTGAGCTGCACGGAGCTGGCGTTGAGCAGAAGCCACTAAATAAAGCAAGGAATTTAGATGTTGTTTTCCTGCAAGTTGACTGAAACCAAATATACTTGATAACAGGGCTAAGTCCTTGTGGGAACCGAGCCGAGCCTTTCACACATTTCCTCAGGTAGGAAACTGCTGTGCAACGTTTCAAAGCAATGGCCCTCCCATTTTGCTTAAAAGAGCTCTTTAGTGACTCCCTAGGTTGTGGTTTCCGAGTCTCCCAGCCTGGACACGCTCCTGGTTGCTCACAGGACACGGTGTATGGGAGTCGCTCAGGAATGTGTTTTCCTTCGTTCGCAGATCCATATCCCCACCCTGTGGCATGACCTGGCCTGTAAAGCCAGGAGAGCTCCCTCGCCCCAGCCAGGCTCATAGCCCAGGACCGTTCTGCCTCCAAGCTTTGGAATAAAGGATGGGTCAGAGGAACTACATTGAGAAAAAAGATCATGATTCAAAACTGCTTTACAGTGGCCCTGAGGACGGCAAAACACAGAACTTAAGTCCTCCTCATACAGAGTGAAAACTGGAAGGGAAATTCACTGCATCAAGAAAGATCCTCTGGCTTTTCCATCAGAAAAGACGAGGAATTCAACACCTGGAATTCAGCCAAAGCCTGGAAGATCTTATAACTGTAATGCCTGCACTAGACTATTTCATTTCACTACAACACTTTCATTTCCAATTAGAGTAAACATGCACTCCAGTCTCTGTGCATATAACTCTCCTACGGCAGCCTCTTGCAGAGGGTGAGCCCAGCAGTTCTTGAGAACTATTATGTCTTCAGCCGACTGTGGGTTCTCCACATCCAGAGTCCCAATTTTTGTTATGCCATTGTAAATCTAGAGAAATTCCAGTGATTTCACTGCACTGGGGCTAGTGGAGAGCCAAAGTAAATACAATGAGTTGTCAAAGGAGTTATATCACACTGGCACTGCTGTAACTGAAAGCATAATTTGCAGTATTTTTTAATAACGCGGTGTCTTGCATCGTTAGGAATGAGGTCCTGCAAACGCATACGTAACTTTCTTATGTGAGTAGCCCCTCTGCTGCCCATTTATATGAAGAATGCTAATATGCCAGATGGTGGGACTGCAGCAGAAACCGTTTGGACTTCACCAGCTAAAGCTCTGGTTTACTGTGCTCATACCAAAGAATGATTGCTGGATTGAGCCCTTCTGATAATGTTCCCAGGAGCTGATAAACGTAATTGCTGAGAAGCCTCGAAACAGGTTTCAGGCTAAATCTAAAGAGTAGAAAATCCTGAAACTTGGGGATGGCAGAGCTTGTGAAAGATTTTAAAATCAGACTGCCTTTATGTGATGCTCTCAGTCGAATCCTTGGCTCTTATCAAAGATTTGGCATTAAAATCATATAAAAGTTTGGAAGGAAATAACAATTCAGAGTGAAACCCCTCATGTTCTGATGATCTTCATGCTAGCAGAATCTTATCCCTTGGTCCTCAGTGGCAACACTCCCCCTGACTTCTGAGTTGTTACGGTTTTGCCCCAAATTATGTTCCAGAAACAAGATTTTCCACAGTGGTGGGTATGATGGACGTAAAGCATTACATTCAGCTCCTTCAACAGAGACTATTTCTAGGGTATAGGAGTGAGGAACACAGATTGTTGGGGGGGGTGTCTTCAATGAAAATGTACTGCAGTATACCTTTAAAACATACATTCCAGAGAAAACATAAGGAAATTGAGTTTGGGTACGGCTACAGAGCCATTTCCCCCCTCCCTCAGCCCAGATTCACTTAGAGACATAAAACAAGGTTTTGATATTTCATTTTGAAGGGTCCTTTCTTCAGCCTTTTGGAAACAAATTGTACCTTGCATATAGCTATAAATAAAAAAAAAAGTATCAAAATCAATTCATCACGGACTTTTATGAAGTGCAGAGAAAGGTATCACACACCGTTGGTTATAAACCAATTTCTGAAGGCATCAGGACCAATAAAGTGCATTTCTTATTTACCCCATCTACTTGCGTGGAGTTTCCTACAGGTCAGCAGGCACACGAGCTGAGGTCAACCCCTAGGGTGTATAATTTGCAACACAGTGCCTTCATTGCAGAGCTTCCCTGCCACAAGGAGCAAATATGTTTTCCTTGGCCAGAGGAACTGTATGAAATGAATTATTGTGCAGCCAGTCTGACAGAGCTGGGCATGGGGTACAGAGAACTGGACAATTTCCCAGTGGCCTCTTGCCTAGAATTTGTGCTGAATGCATGGAGCTGAGCGGGATTTGCTCAGAAGACAGATGTGGATAAGGGTGCATTAAGTCCCATCTCTTCGCATCACAAAAGGACAATGTGTTGCTTCAGGAAATCTCACTTAGAAGAGCTCAATGTGGCTCATACCAGATCTGGAAATCACAAATGCATCCATCTTAACATGTTTCTAGGTGTTTGCTCTCAAAACTTGTGTCTTATAGCACATTTCATGGCTGCATAGAAAGACTCTCAGGTTAAATTCATTGCTGGTGTAATGCTATCAAAGCCATGTGTGCAGGTCTCGGGAAAGTTATGTGACAGTGGGAACCTTATGGCAAGGCAGTTATCTGATAAAGGGCAGAAGAAAAGGCAAACCATGTTTCCATTTTGAACAGAAGTCCCCTTAGCTTTTGCTTTTAGATATTAAAGGTCAGATAAAAAAAATGTTTTAGCATCTAATACCTATTGAAATCAAGGGCATCCAATGTGCAAAACCCCACCAATTTGCTTTCAGAAATATGATAGTGTATGGTCAGGTATGTAAATATTATGTTCTCTTCTGTCCTACTTGACTCTAGACAGGTACCTCTCCTGCTTTCATTAGAAGAGCATCTGATTTTAATCCCTCATACCTGTGTGTCTCCAAAATCTGCAACGTATTTAATGTACATATGCCCACATTTAATAAAAACAAGTCACAGCAGAAGCTTTATACTTCTCTGTGTCCTGAAAACATATTAATTAATGTAATGAGTGGCTTTTGCACTGGCCAAAACAAGAAAACATCACTTGTTAGCTGAATTCTTGGAGAATCTGTTGGTTGAGAAAGGCACTGTGATTTTTACATTGAGAAAGCAGTCTGGGATGTCTCTTTCTCTGAGTTATTCTGCACATTTATTGAAAAAGAAAATGCTATCGTATGGGAAAAAATCACTTCCAGCAGTTTCTTCACTAGGTCATACAGTAGCTGCTTGGAAGGACAAATGAAATCAGAGGCGATAAAAGGTAGTGGTTTTATAGGCTGGAATTTTGACTGCATTGCTTAGATTGCATTAAGATTTTTCTCCTTCCTGAAAAGCAAACACTTTAAAACAAGTGAATCCCACATTTTATTTAACAAAGTGGGAAATGTACTCCTTCCAATCTTTACATTTGCACATCTGAAAACTAATACAGCAAGACTTTATCAGATGTGAGAAGGTAAATCCTGCATTATTAAAAGTGAGACAAAGGGAATTCTTTTCCAGCACTGGTGAAGATTTGAGTGGTTTTTTAGAATGCCTGACTGTTATTTCATCTCAAACACCCATACAAAATAATTGGGAAGTCAAAGCACAGCAAATATCTCCTGCCGCTTGTTGGAAATAGCTGGTACGTTATTGGATAGTTAAGTGGATAATGGGGTGAAATAAGCCTATAAAAACCAACACACTTCATAGTTAATATGTTTTCAGAGTACAGTTAAGTTACTATGACACATCTGTCATAACTCTTATGGGGAGCTTCAGAATGTGTCTGATCTTATACACTCAGAGCTGTAATGTATCTCTTGAACTGCAGCAGACCTATGAAACTGAATATCTACAGGTCAATGGCAATATACTTTATAGTGTCAATACAGTCTACAGTTACAATGGTTGCGTGTAATAATGCCAAGGTCTCATCTTGTTCTAAAGAATCATCTTTTCCACCTGTGCACTGGCTTAGAAAGCTTTGCAACCCCTTTTCCTGAAGGAGACCAGCACCGAGGTGTGATTCCAGCATCATGCTGAGTGCTCCCTCAGCACGGTGCTCTCACCCCTATAAGAGACCTGATTCCTGCATGCATCAACCCTACAAGAAACAATCTGGCAAGGAAAGGCCAGCATCACAGAGTCTTGTGAAGATGATGAACGCCTTCATAGACTGGGCTGGGCAGTGAGGTAAGATTTTCCAGTCTGAAAGTAAATCCTACCATTTCATTTCAGCTAAAAATGCTCACACTGAAGGTGAAAAAAACAGTGGTTGTGTCTCATTTTCCATAGCTGAAAAATAAGGAAAAAAAATAATCTGTTGTGAACTTGATTGAAGCTTTAGCTGGGGTGCCCAAACCCAGCGGGCTGAAGAAAGAAAGTCAAGCAAGGAAGGACAATGAGAAGTCAGGAATGCTGCATGGCTCCACATGTCCTCCTGCCATCACCAGGGAAACCTCCTCACTGAGCATGGGCTTAGAGATGAAAAGCACTGAGCAAAACCTCCCCAAAGCCCTGCCTCTTTCTCAGACAGTGATGGACACTGATTTCACGCAATGCTGGCCTCCTACACACAGTTATCACTCAACTCCTTGCTTTATATTAACACAGTATCTCTCATGGTCAGCAGGTCTGGTACATCTGGGCCTCAGACACCCAAAGCTATAGGATTCCACTCCATACAGTGTGAGATTTGGAAGTCTTAATTCTCACTAGTAAACTAAGGGGTTTTGGTTTTTTGATCCACATAAAAGGAGAAGAATCTAATGTAGCCAAGTCGTCTCACTGACACTAAGCTCTGCTTTGTGCTAAGTGCTGATTCCAAGATCTTGGCTGAGCTCAGTGAGGAGATGGGATTTGTTTTGAAGAACAGACCTAGCTCTAGATTCTGCCTTCCAAGAAACCCGAGGGTGTCCGGACCCAGAGCACTTCTTCAAACCCAAACCATTCTCCCTGGCTTGGACAAAACACAAATACCAGCTCCAGTTTGCTCTGCTTGCAAGACAGAGGGAAAGGAGTAGAGGTAAATCCTGAGTTCTCAGTTTTCAGCTTTGAAACAGCTGCTGGCATTCCCTTCTACTAGAGCTATTTAACACTATCAAATGAGTTGAGGGGGTATTTATAGTGTGGAGCAGACATCTAATCATATGGCTATAGGGGAAGTTTTTCAGCCCTGACATTCAGCAAGTGTCTGCACAAAATCAGGTACCTCTTCTTCATATGCTTGGGGTATAAACTTTATATACAGCCCCAGTTCTATAGCTAGAAGGGTTGATGACAAAGTGGGTTTCCACCTAGAAGCTCTTCTTTAAAAATGAAACGAAACTGAGTGAAATCAAATCAAATCAAATCCTCCATTCTATCCTTCTGATAGAGTGGTGCGAAAAGGTTAACTTACAGCAGTATTGCTCTCGGGCCGATCCTGTGGTGGCTCTGTGGTTTCCGCCTATATAAATTTGATAATATTTTACAAATGCAGTATATGAAACATATTCTCAACATGTGTTTAATACATTTACAATCTATTAAAATGAAAAACAGAATACGCTTCAAATACTGCTTGGGTATTTGCTTAATGCACTATGTCTGGAACATGTTAAACATTATTTTAGAAGTAATTGAAACATTTCACACACATTCACCCTGCGTACTGTATGTGTGTACTGCATGCACTTTGGGGCTAAACCTTGCCCCAAGCGCACAGCCTGAATATCCAGGCTGAGGACTGAGAGGTTCTGTCAGCCTGGCATTTACCTGCCTGCAGAGCTGCTCCCGTCCCTATGGTTCTCCTCAGGAAGCGTAATTCCTCCTTTCCTTCACCCCCTGGCACACGACCAGGGGGTCCTCAGAGCCTGGGTCTCTCTGCATCTCTTAGCTTCATTTTTTGCTAAATAAATTAGATCCAAATTTACTCTGGGCAGCTGGTTACCAAGTTACACGGTATTATTTCAGCTCACTTCAGCACATAGCCTGTCAAAGCGGCCATTAAATACTTCTCCAATGAATATTTATGTAAATACACACGGTACGGGAATATTCCTATGTAAGTATTTGCTTAGTTTCACAACATGTTCCTCTTGCTCATGCCAATGTTCCTGAAGAGTGAACAAAGTATACAGAATAATGATGGAGAGAAGGCCTCTTTCTTGCACAGATAAATGCCCACAAAGACTTGATTATGGCATTTTCCTCATTATCTCTATATAACCATTTCATGTCCCTGGATAAGATAGGGTGATTAATAAGCTATACAGATATATTCAAGGTGATAGAGTGGCTAACATTGCTCCCAGAAGCAGCAGAGTTTAAGGAGAAGAGTGAAAAATGTGTTTTATTTCCAACTCAGAAACAAAACTGTGATGTGTCTCATGTATCTGACTTCTCTGTTCATTATTAGACTGTAGACACTTCAGACTAAGAACCCACGCTTAACTTGCCATAGAACTTTCTGTCGTCCCACTCTTTAAACGTAACTCAACAAATTGTGTCATAAATATTGAAGGAGATAGTAATAACCCTTCAAGCTGGCTATCAAGAAAGCTGCTCTTCGTGCTGAGAGATTTCCTGCCTGGAAGAAGGCCATTTGTGTACAATGTAAACTCCGACAGCTAAAAAGCAGGGGAGTTCTTTGCTTGCATGTGGATGCCTTGCTTAGTACTTGGGATCCAACCTCTTTGGAGCTAGGAAAGCAAATTAGTTTTGTTAATACACAGGAGATGAAAAGGAAGAAGATTTCTGCACTTATGAAAATGAGATAACAGCAATGCTCCGTGGGTTCCTGTCTCACTCTTAGTTGGCAGTCTCATACAATATGGACCTTGATATCCCAACCGCTTTTTCCCTGCAGAGCCTTTACTTCATTTACTGTCTCCTCCTAACTTTCTGATCCTTCTAAAATCCCTTCCCTTTGCCAAGTAACATGGGCAGCTATAAATTTGTTCTGGTGGTGGTATGCTATGTGATATTTATCATCTCAGCTTGGGCTGAGACTCAAATTAGAGCTGGGAGCTATTAGAAGCTAAAAGAAATAAAATTAATCAAAGCTTAAAATAGATTATATGAGTTTCAGAGTGGGTTGAGAATTTTAATGAGCTCTGTATGATCCTTCTTCCACAGCTCCTTCAGTGAGTTATTGTAGTGCACAAATTCAGGTAAGATGCCCCTTGAAATGAATTCGTATGAGAAAGCAGATCAATCAGTTTCAAAGCATAGCTCAAGCCAGAAAGCATCATTTTAATGTATCACGTTACTGTCTCTCTCTGCATTTGGGCTCTATCTCACACAAGCAGCTAACGGAAAGGAGAGACTGTGCTCTGTATTCCAGCTGCTTCAAAGGAAATCACTTCTTTTTCCAATGCAAATTTGTGCTGTGCAATTAATTTTTTAAAACAAGAATTATTCCACAGTATCTATCTACAAATAAATAAACCCCCATCTCCTTTAAGTATTTATGTGCTTTTTTCATGCAGTCAGATGCTTGAGGACTATAAGAAATCCACCTGGGAAAGGGTTGCAGGCAAGCAGTACATATTATGAAAGCTTCTTGCTAAAAGATTATTAATTTTAGTCATAAATACCTTATACATCTCACCAAGACTTGAAAAAGCATCTCGGTGGCAAGAGCATCTCTACCAGATCCTGAACAGGCCCATAAGGCTCTGGTTTGAAGATGTCTTTCATGTTCGTGGCAGTTTTTAAATGTAAATGTTGTCATTGATACCACTCTGTGATCTGAATAAACCAATAAATAAATACATCATACTGAGATGAAAGAGGGCAACATGGCAAAAGCCACAATAGGGAATGTCTTTGAGCAGTGCACAGCGGGTGAGGCAAACATCCATCCCGAGATACAGAAGCACAGATTACACGTATCAGGGAAATGGAGCAGCTCGCATGGACAGTGACTGCTTCTGTACATTGTACTGGCACAAACTGGAATCTGAAATGGGCTATGGCTGTATATCCTCTGGATAATGCACGTTATTACCTTCTCCTGCTGAGGTTACAGACTGTAATTTCTGAGTTTTTCTAAGCATTTTTCAATATTAGGACCAAATGGGCCTCATTTAATTTGCTCCTCATTTAAAATATTCAGCATTCACACTGCTGTGAAATGGAGACATGACAAGCAAAAGAATCTGGTTTATGTACTTGATATTATTGGCAAGTCAAGTTCTATCCCTCACCTCCTCCCTTGCCTTTCATCTCTTCTTCTCCTCCTTCAACCCACTCCATCCAAACCCAATGTGCCCTTTGCAGCCCAGGAGCCTAAAGGAGATTTTCTAGATCATAAATCTGAATAAACTTCACTTCAACAGTAAGAAAACCAAAAAATGATCACATTGGGGTTGGGTTCCTGATAAATATAAGGCCTGACATAGGCTGGGGTTTTTCCTTGGACTCTTGCTTGCTGGTTGTACTACAGGGACCCATTTTTATACCAGGTCTTTTCCTTAAGGAGTTGAAAACCTGAAGTCATTTTCCAGCCCTTAACCACAGAGTGCATTGTACCCACTGCTAAACAACATGGGCAGAAGCAGAAACCTGGTTGGGCTGCCTGAAACCAAGGCTTGAACAAGTCTTTCTATATCAAGAGATGTATTTTTTTACAGTGTAAGAGGTGTTAAACAAGGGCTGCAGTTGGTGGATCCTAGTCCAGCTAATTCTACAGAAAAGAATATACCTACGCATTATTTTGTCATTTTCCACAATTTTATTCTTCTATTATTTTAATACATATTTTATTTTATTTTATTTTGTCAGAATTTTTCACAAATTTATTTTTACATTATTGTTTCAATTTAATTTTTATTTTATTTTAATTTTTATTTTATTATTTTAATTTCATTTTGTTCTTATTTTATTTTTCATAATTTCATTTATTATTCTAAATTAATCTATTTTTATTTTTTATTTATATTTTTATTTTAATTGCATTATTTCAATTTAGTTTAATTTTTCATTCTATTTTTCAGATTTTTATTTTTATTTTATTTCAATTTAATTTTAATTTATTTTTCATATTTTTATTATTTCAATTTATTTTTTATTTTAGTTTTCTTTTTTATTATTTAATTTTAATTTAATTTAATTATCTATTTTATTTCTTTTCATTTCTTTACCATTTTGCCCTATGGAGCTCTTAGAAAGTCAACTTTGCATCTGAATAACCACCTGACATGCACTTTCTGGGAGTGAAGAAATTTCCACTTGAAAAGTAGCGCAAGCTGCCAATGCAGGAATTATGTCGCTCAAGCAGAACTTATTAACCACAAGACAAGTCTGAAACATCAACCAGATTCTTTGCCCCATCCTCTGCTGAGTTTTAACTTCGTATATGAATCAGCTCACTTCTAAAACAAAACCTGGCAAAAGATGGATGGGAGGAGTCATCATGTGAAAGAAGTGAGCAAAAACTGATTTTATATAAGGTACAGAAGGGACAATAAATAAGAGTGAGAGAAAATGATAGTTCTTCAGGAAGGACTGAGATTAGGACAAACTGCACTTTCCAGGTCTAAGAAGCCTCAAGGTTTTTTATTCAGAGCAGTGTTTCAAACCAGGGAGTGGCTGAGCCGCAGAGAAATCCGCCTGCCCACATTTTCCAGTGAGTGTCCTTCTGAAAACAGGTGACTTTGCCGGTGTGGAATGAGAGGTTTGCAGCTGCTGAATCTAAAATGAAGCTTAATGAAGATGCAGGAGTCCTGAATATCTCCCCCTGCTCTGAGGTTCAGCTTCTGAAACCTTTACCCAATGCAACTGATTTCAGCAGACCCTGAATCATACAATCATAGAATATTTCGGGTTGGAAAGGACCTTAACATCATCCAGTTCCAACCCCCCTGCCATAGGCAGGGACACCTCACACTAAACTATGTCTCACAAGGCTCTGTCCAGCCTGGCCTTGAACACTGCCAGGGATGGAGCACTCACAACTTCCTTGGGCAACCCATTCCA
>JBCJKH010010269.1:0-15888 GCA_039877255.1 Loriculus beryllinus | reverse complement strand
TAAGTTTGAACCCGTTACCCCTTGTCCTGTCACTACAGTCCCTAATGAAGAGTCCCTCCCCAGCATCCCTATAGGTCTCCTTCAGATACTGGAATAATATAACTGAACCCAAATAAGTGAGGATTTATGAGCTCAATCCTGTACATACCACAGAAAAGGTTTGCTTGGACCGGTTGTCTCATCTACTCTCAGAGAGATACTGCCCTACGTGTCTGGTCCAGAGCTCACTGAAGAGCATACAGTATTCTATATTCTCTTGAGGGGGACAGGATCAGTGCAAAGGTGGATTAAAGAGACTCAGAGGAGTGAAATAGCAGCCAGTGAGTTCACTGTACTGTGGTACCAGCTGAAAACAACAGTCAGTGCTGAGCAACCAACCCAGAATCTGAGAGACTTAGCAAGGCATCCCTGAGGAGCACTGCCATATCTTCAGCCCTGACACAGCATCCTTGTCACATTTGAGCTGTGCTTACTGAAAAAGCCCATTCTGCAAAATGTGGCTTTTTGTGAATATTTGACCAAATTTTAGTGGTCAGATGTGAGTTTTCTCTTGCTCTTTCAGTCTATCACCATTCTCAGCCTTGTTTTGCCTTTTATTTAGCCTGGTTTTCTCTTGGAATGCAAAGTCCCTGAGGCAGGGCTCTCCTCCAGTCTGTGTTAAACACAGCAATGTCTTGCCTGAGATCTCCCCATACTGCAAAATAGCAATAAAGCTGATGATGCTTATGAACATATTGCAGCAGCTGGATTTATCATAATACCTGGTCATGGCAAGTGAGCTCTGAACTGATGAATACCAGAAGATTGAATAAGCACTGCAGTCAGGCAGCAAGTACGTTCATTTGATCTCTGTGGCCAGCAAAACCAACCATTCTGAGTGTTAAGCACCCTTAATGAAGTGATAAAAAATAACATACACTTATTTCTTCCAATTATTCAGAAATATTTGCCCTAGCTGTTTGGGGTTTTTTTACTGCTGAATGTCCCTTCCTAGCATTGCATTATCTTTAAGCAATTTGCAGCAGCTCCACCTAATGCCGTGGTCTGTAATGGGCTGGGTCTGTTTATTTGTACTTAGACTGGAAACCTCCAAAAATAAATCCAAGACCAGGTATATCGAGAAGTGATGCTCAGTGACTCAAGAGGTGGCATCTAGCCCATTGAGTCAATACTGCGCGGATGACCTGGCACCCAGTGAGGACACGATGTCTTCTTGCTGGTGCCTTCTGCAAGACAAGGCATAAAACTTCCAGTTGTTCATACATAATATAGCATATTGTTTTCTTTCACTTCTCTTAGGCTTCACTCTGAGCTTGCACTTGAGAAAATGGGTCTTGGTTTTCTCAGGAAGAGAGGAGGTCTGATGGGAGAAGAAAGTATGAGTTGCCCTTAACCCTTAGCTACTCAGCATTCTGTGTGGGAGCCCAGGAAGACGGCAGTGCTGGAATATCTCATCCTGGGTGTTGCCTACTTCCATGCAGCCTTAAATCTTGAGGACTTGACTGGAATTTAAGCCTGGATTCACTTCTCCCCAATGAATAGCAGCAGCAGGAGCTGACTGTGTCCTTCTCAGGAGGATGCATTCCTCCTACCCCCCCCCCAACCATTACAACCCTTGCTGGTGGGGGGAACACAAATTGCATGTACTCTGCACCTACCAACAACCAGTTGATAGTGTTTGTTGTACAAATATTGCTCAGACAAAATAAACAGAATAATCACTTTTGGCAGCTCCCTCAGCCACTGCAGAAATGGAAGTTTCATCTATTTTGGTGATCACACTGCAAATGGGGAGATGTGATCTCAGCTTAACCCTAGGATTGACAGTGACACCACACACTATGGCAGCCAGGAACAGAGACATCAGAGGGCCAGGCTGCACTGATTTTTTGCCAAAACCTAAAGGAGATTGCAATACTTGCTGTGAGAGCAGCTTCAGCATTTCTGTTTCCTGAATAAACCAGATTCTCAAGGAGTCTCACCCAAATCCATACAGCAGGGACATGGTGACAGTCATGTTATTGCAGCATGGACAGACACTGGCATAGCCCAAGGCAAACATCTCCTGCAGTGACAAAGATGCTTCGTAGCAGCCCAGCTACATGACTATGAACCTACCATTGATTTACCATTACATAATTTCCACCAGCATAAATCAGTGTGTGCTCAGAGATCGGATTTGGTTGACAGAGTCCTAGCCCTTTCTAACTTTCATGGCTAGTTCGCTCCATATTATATCCTCAAATCCTCCTATCTTTACACTTTGAGAAAATATCCAATGCTCCTACAGAAGTTCCCAGTTTCATTCAAACTGACTTACTCCTTTTTTTATTCTACAAAGCAAAATCTGTGTGCTTTCCTATTAGGCCACTTTATTCTTGGCAGGCTTTGAAAAAAGCCCTACTTTAGCAATTTAAGCTTTTCTTCCTGGAGGCACAATACTCAGACACGAGGAAAAGTAAGTCAAGAAGACAAAATAAACAGATTTTTCAGAAAGACTCTAAGCCAACTGGAACTTTCAATGAATGACTCTGAGACTGGCTGCTTTTGATATGCACAAATACATCCCAGTAATGCGTACCCCGGGCAGGCACACACTGTATCACTGGATACTGAGGAGTTGCAAAGGCAGAGGGGGAAAACTATAATAGATACTATAGTTTCATTCCTACAATGACTCTGATATGCATATACGGCTCAGTAAATGTTGTACAAGTCCATGAATTATTAAATTGAATTCATATTGCCCAGGCAGAAAGCAGGAAGGGAAAGCAGCAGGTTTTCAGTTGTACATAAATAGTTCCAGAACACCCAATATAGAGTGTTTTACAAAATCCAAAACCTTGGATTTACTTTCTACCTTCCATTTATTTTTGCTTAAATAAGAGGAAATAAAGATGCCTGGATTTACACTGTGGTTTTATTCACAGCAGATATATCAAAACTTAAGGTAGATTCATAGATGGTATGAATGAAGGGGTCACAATTGCTGACTGATGAATAACAGCCAGGTTCACTGCTCTTGACAATAGTTACGGTTTTCTCTGTAGGCTTTAAATTAGTATATCATAATATATACATTAGGATCTTTAGCAGTATATTACGCTCTCCTATCATGTTCAAACGGAAGCATTTTTATCCAGCAAAGAGAATCCAAACGCCTGGAAGACTGAATCAAAATGAATGATGGGAAATCAGTGGGAAAGTGATTAATGCAGATAAATACAAAAAGTAATACTAACAAAACTTGCCAAAGAGTTCTGGGCATATAGGAAATCACTGCCGTGAAATGTCCTCGGGCACCTTGAGCTGAAGACACCCACATGTCTGTCATATGTCTTAGAGCTGTTGTTCAACTTGACTCATGGATTTTCTCATGGATTTCAAGGCAGATTCCTGCTCCTAATTACTTCTTTTATTGGCGAGTAGAAAGCAACACCTCCCACACAAGGGTGGAAAAACTCCACATTTCATCCATGACACTGCCTGTCTGTTACAAGGTTTATGTATCTAGAACAAATTCAGGACTTCATCCTTGGAGTGACCAGGGTAAGTGGTTACCCTCACGGTGACCAAGGAGGACAAGTCTGGGTAAGGGGAATTCTAGAACCACCCCAGTTAAGTTCAGACTAGTTTTGTTCATGAGAACAGAGACAACCAGGGGATTAAAACAAACTCCAAAACCTTGGACTCTTCAAAACCAGCTCAATGCCAAGAGTTCACTCTATTATTACCCCTGTAGGCAGCAGTTAAGTCACAAAACCAGATAGGGCAAGAAAGCAAACCATGATAAGATGGAATGGAAACTTTACCACCAGTATTAGTTACTTTGATTGCAAGTATCACCTTCTGTGTGTTTAATGTCCTTGAAATTTATTCCATGACCAAGTGATTAGTATGGAATACAGAAATACAGTTCAAGCCCAGTTCAACCTGACCTGTGAAACCTTCTCTATTCAAACAGCCTTATAAATGAACGGAGAAAAAGAAACCCAGCTCTGCATCACTTGTTGTGCACTCTAACTGAAATTGAATTTGAAGTTCAGGTTATGCAACAACACAGCATTGTCTCATTTTATTAAGGCCACCAGCTTCTGGAGGTCTTCGGCATGTTATTGTTCTCAATTAACACACTTCTCCTCTTTCCCTCTGGAATCTTTGCCACTGGTTTGCATTGTAATAATACCACAATTCCAAGATAGATTCAGATTTGTGAGGCCGGTTTCACTTCAGAACCCACTCAAGGCTGTTCACAGCCTCCATTCTAACACGCTGCATTAATAAAGAGGAAACGGGAAGAAACAAACAAACAAACAACAAGTTCTTTCCTTTTTTGCTTTTGTGTGAGTGGAATAAATCTTTACATCAGAAAAAAAAACCAGCCAGCGAATGAAGCCAGACAGTAGCTGTGTCTGTTGGGAATGAGAATAATCTAATAAAACATCACCTCTCAAAGACAAAAAGAGGGAAAAAAACCCCTTCTCTGGACACTCAGTAACGTCACCCCAGCACGAAATATATTCCACTCTTGGTTTGTGTTTTTTGGACCAATGCAGCTTAGGATGGTTGTTATCCCAAGACCATGCCACCAGAGTCGGAATTAATAATATAAACGGTGAGCCCAAGCTCTGATTGACAGCTCTGATTCTGTTAATACCTTCTAGTTGGTCTTCTACTACGGTCAGAAGTTAAAATTTATTTTGACAAGCTTTCTGCTGGTTATGGAGGCTAGAAGCTTTATACTGAGGTATCCAGTGATTAAATATCTGGCATAGATTATCAAAAACTATAGGGAAAGGCAAGGAAGGCCTCTTGCTGACAAACTAGATCCTGCAGTGCATAGAACTTGGTTTTAATTAAGTTATTACCTTCCTTAATAGGAAGTAGCTGTTCCTTTGTTCTTTTGCAAGTCAGCAGACAGTAACTGAGCGTGGAATGTAAGCAACTCAATTAAGGAAAGGCTGCCTTGACAGATGCTTGCATGCAGACGGAGGTCGCCCTGCTAAAGTACCTGCTGGTTTCTGTTTCACCCAGTGGCGACAGCCCCTCCAATGAACAGCACGGGATTTCTGGGGTGACGGTGTCATGGCTCAGGCACATAAACTCTGTGAGGGTCAAAATGACTAATTCAGGATTAAGAGGAGAGCTCCTGGGCTTAATCAGTGGAATCATAGTAATTAAAGGCAGAAAGCTCTATGAGTCAACCCATTTATTTCCCAGGGCAGTGGCAGGATTGTCTGTGCTGTTCATTTGCCATAATGCTTTAGTGTATCGGATAAGTATTTCAAAGATGTTTTGTAAAACAGGCATCTAATTACCTTTCGGATCACCTGTACCAATAACATTCAGTATCAATAGTAGAGAAAGCAAGAGAAGCCTATTTTTTCTTTCACTTCCACTAATATCTTATAAATCTACAGCCACCATAGCTCAGAATACCATTATCATTGAGACCAGTTGGGATTTCAGTCAAAGCAATTTCAGCTTACAGAAAGTCAGCAACATCAGCATTAAGAGCAAAACCAGACCCATTAGTTTGCAGCTTTAACGTTATAAAAATTGCTGTAGCTGCACCAGGAGAGATGTGAGGTGCCAAGTCTGCAAGCTGAACTGATGTCAGTAGAGAAGTACATCTCATCAAGGGATGCATGAAATAATCCTTTCTTATCCTTTATCTATCATCTGGAACATCTTCCCTGCAAATTAATTATTCCCTGTGGAGTAAAACGCGATATCAAACTCACTCCAGTTATCTAATCACACCTTTTAGGGTAGGATTATTTGATGTAGGATATGATTATAAAAGCCCCACAGAACACTTTAAAACCCCGCTATATAGACCATTCTTGTACAAAATCAATCAGTAACAACAAAAGTCCCACCCCATACCTTCTGGTGATGGTTTGTACGAAAGTGCAGTCAAGCACAGCCACTACATATGGTCACGAGAATCTTTCGTCTAGAGGAAGTAGCCACCCAAAACTAACTGCAGACTATACACTTTACAAAGAGGCAATCCCCGTGAAGGGTTTAGCAGGGAAAAAAGAGACAGAAAGAGCTAAAGAAAAGAACAAAGTTATTTTCAAAAGTCTCGACTTTTTTTGGTCAGAGGCTACATGTGAAGTTGTCAACCACTGCTCTCACTCTCCATGCGTTACTGAACTTGGGTGCAGAGGTAGCACAACTGTTGCAATGTTTAAGCAATGGGTGTGTAATGTCTTTAACCACTGCGAATGGCAAAATTCATTTCAAAAGCAAAGGAACACTGAAGAAATACGCAATCCTTACTATGCTGTCTGATAATCTCATACTGCTCAGCACACAGATAATATGGGAAGAGGCAATGAACTGACATTTCACTCAAGACAGAGACATGGGCTATAAGGATATCATGGTGCCCAGGCAATCTTTCCAGTCAAAAGTGGGAAAATTACTAGAAGGTCAAGGGGAGAGAAAATTACAAGACTTATTTGCTGAAAGGAAATAAGAATTATTACTACAATAAAACTGTAATTTAAATACAATGTTATTGCAGCCATAACAACAGCAATGTCATTATTACTACATTCCATTTTAACAATACTCACTATTGTAACAGCTGACATAGACAAGATGAACACCAGCATGTAGGACAAATCTTTTTTCCTGTGCACAAAGCATCCTTGCTGCTCAGCAGAAAGATACTCTGAAATCAGTCAATTCTAAATCTGTACCTGAAGGATGAGGGCTTTTTTCATTGAACTGGTAAGAATTTTGGGGATCCTAAATGTTCAGTCCAAAGTATTTCCTCCCTGGGATAAAGACACATTTTATATAGAAGCAACTTTCAGGAGGAAAAGTAACAGAAAATCAGGTCAGAGAGATACGACTTTAATAAAGCTCATCTTGGTCAATAAAAGAGTTAGAGCTTGCCTTGAGAAAGCATTCAGAGAAAGCAATAAATGTAGAACAGCTGCTCTTGTGCTAAGCTTGCATGTTCCCAAATTAAGATATGGGAAATACGGTTGCATAAAACATTGGCTGCACATAAATCAGGAATGCTTCTGTGAGGCAAGCCTCACATTGACAATATCAAGTATCGCTGAAGAAAATGCTAATGTCATGTTGGAGGATGACCTGGTTGAATGGTATTCATCATCTTGGATAGCACCAGCTGTAGCAGTATTGAGGGTAACTGAGATTTAAAATACAAATGTTTGTTCCTTGAGAAGAGTCTTAACTAGTCGATGGTTGTGGACTGCTCTCAAAGTCCTTGTAGTGACAGTACAAAATGGTCTAGCAGGTTTCATTGGTAAATAGACACCATCAGATTAAATTGGCATGTGGGGATCAGGAAAATCCTGCCTTGGTGACATATTATGGATTATTGTATTTCTGCATTATGCCTTTTTGATTCATCAATACTTTGGAGCCATTTCAAAGGGCAGCAAATGACGTAGCTCAGATTTTCAGCATGGAAGATAATGCTCTTTTATGACAAGAACTCCCCTGAATTCTTGTATACTGAGCTAGCCAAATGCACTTGAAGTTAGTTCAGCATGAAACATCATCTTCTGATGCTGCCTTGAGAGAGTTATTATTCTAGCAATGTCAGCCCTCACCAGCTACCCACATAGTCCCTTTTAATGCGTTCCCCAGCCAGACTATGATATAGTGTCACTCTGGATTGATGTGTAGTTCATCCTGCAAATCACAGAATTTTAGGTACATCATGGAAGATGTTTGGGATAGGATGCATGTCCAGAAAGAACATTCCCAGATGGACCTTATTGCAGCCTCCTATTCATCAAATCACAGTTTCTCTGCATAGTTTCTTCTGCACAATGCTCTCCAGTTTCTCTTCAGATCCTATAAAACTTTTGCCTTTTACAAATAATGTCCATGGAGAGAAACCCACGAGTTTCGTCACTTATTGGTACATAACTCCCAGTACAGCTCAGGCTAAGTGAAGTGATTCTTTCTATTCTTTTTTTCCAGGCACTGTACTTCATATTTTCCTTGGAGGCTGGTTAATATCCAGGCATCCTTTAGACAATTATGAAGCTTTTGTATAGGAAATGAACACCTAATCCCTAGATCCCATGAGACTATGCACCCTTACAGAAGGAATATGGTTTTTAAGAGAATTCTTTGCCCTTTGCTTTAAGAAAATCCTTTGCCCTAAGTCTCATAAAACAAAGCAGCTTAGGGATCCTTGCAATAGCAGGGCTGAACTAAACACGCTTAACAAAGTTTCCCTTTGTCAACAGCATTTTGGTGAGGTTCCCTCCTGCAGGATGAGTGTCAGGCTTCAGACTAATCTCTGCAGTTCTTTAACTAGAGATTTGCACATTATTAAGCAGCAGTTTTCTCAGTGGGTAGAAACCTAGCATGCAGTAGAACATTTCTCCTGATGGAAAGCTCAAATGCTCCATTCTTCACTTAAATTGCCAGTGATATGCATCTCATCTAAAGGACAAAAATGGCAAATGAAATCAGAATAAAATGCCTACTGAAATACTCTTATTCACCCATAGGCTGTGGGCAGGCAGAGATTTCTGAAGTTAGCCCCAACTTCTTTGTTAACTGTTACTTAATCTCTACAGGTAACTACTGGTCTTGAAGCAATCACCAATGTGCATGGTCAGCAATCACAGCCTGAACTTCATGGGACAAACATGAGTTAGCATGACCGTGTGATAGATTACTGAAGGAGCTAGTAAACCTCAGAGTCTGGCTGCCTTTGGTATCAATGAAGACTCTCTTTTATTGTCAATTCAGCTAAATCCTGATCCTTTTCTACCAGGAGTGTTTAAAATACAGCATAGTTGTTGCATCAGCGATCTTTTAGGCTTTGGCTAATACTCTTTTATAATTACCCTTTTGCTAATATCCTTTTATAGGCAGTGAGAAAAATACAGTCACTTTTTGAAATAGGGCACGAGACACTTAAAGTTGAATTATCTCAGACTCTTATGTCCCTGCTTATAACAAACCAGGTTCATAACCGACCGGCTTGGGAGTAGGCCATGGCAGTGGGAAAAGTGAGACACATGTAGGGAGTGGCATGTTAAGCTCTATGAGGGTTTGCAAGGTGGGAAATCAGAAGGAAATTCTCCATAGTTCATCAAAGAATCATTCTGGTGAATAACCTACCCAGCCTTTGGCAAACCAGGGTGACTTCTCTGAAACAATCTCTCCCATTGTAATCTATTTTTAAGACTGCTTCCACATCTTACTTTCACCTCCTTCCCTTAACAAACATAGGGCCAAAGTCCCCCGAGGTCTTCACAACGGCTTTGCTGGGTCCCTGTGTAGGCAAACTCCCGTTGGCACTGAGATTTGATCCTCAAGCTTCATCTTGAATTCATTTGCGTGTGGCATTTGCATGCTGATTTCTTTGACGCCTTAATGGTTCAATTTCAAAGCACATCTTTTCCCTTTTATCTTTAGCTGAATGAGATGTCTCAATAAGCGCCAGATAAAGGCGGAAGTCTTTTGTCTGAAATCACACAGGCATGGCCAGCTGTGATGAAAACTGGCTGAGGTTTCACAGGCTGCTGGTCTGCCTTCAAACTGGAGCTCCAGCTCCTTTCAGTCTGCAGGAACAGAGCAGGGGAAAAAGGCCTTTCTTGCACACAAGGATGCCAAAACAGCTGAGTGTCCTCAGTGTTTATTTTTCCTTCCAGAAGTTATTTTTGATAAAGGGGTTGGAGGGACAAAAAGGGAAGAGATCAAGAGGGAAGGAAAAAAGAAGCGCAGACACAGTAACAGCTAAACCTACGATTTGCATCTTATGGGTTATTAGATGGTAGACCACCTTTATCCTGAGAATAGACATTGTCTTTTGCAGTTAAGCCTCTAAGTCAGACATTAATCAAGTGTTTAACAGTGGGATACCTTTGTGCTATTGCTCTGATTTTCAAAAGACTTCCTTTTGTGCTTTTGGGTTAGTTACCTGTTGAATACAAACAGTCTGGCACTGGGAAGTAAAGGTTGGTTTTACGCTCAGTTAATGGTGAGCAAAATTTTGTCTATCTTAAAAAATTGTCAGTCTTAAACACTTGTCAGTAGGCTACAAGATGCCATAATTAAGGGAGGGTTATACCAAATCAAGGATAGCAGTAAGGAGTGCCTTTTGAATAATACATTTAAGAGCTTTAAAGGATCAACCAAATAGGAAACCTCCTGCACAGTATTCAACACTGCTTACACACCAATCAGATTTGCATCAGAAATGCCAAACAAATCTGGATGGTGAGTTTGCTCCTCAGATGATCTGCCCTGAAGCTAAAGCACGCTTATGCATTTTTCATGGAGTTATTGAAAACATATTGAGTTTAAGCTCAAAAGGTCTTGACACATGGAGAACAGTTTAAAATCTGCAAGGCCATGATGCTTGCTAGGGTTACCCATGGTGGAGCCCCACTAGCAGTTGCTGATTTTGGTCTCATTACAGCCTGTAATGTGGTTTGTGCACGCTGTAGCTTGACACAAGCTGCCCTCCATAAACCAAAGAGCCAGAGCCACCGGCGCATCCTTGACCGCATTTTGCGCAAAGACTTGGATGTCAACCTGAGCTCCAACAATCCTGCCAAACCAGCACCGTTTTATTAGGCTTTCAGGAGAATGACAAGGAAATGCCACTTCCCTGTAGAAGCTCCAAGGGGTTAAATTCTCTTGGAGAAAGGAAAGTCAGATGGGCTAGTCTCAAATAAGCCGCCCATCTGGGAAATGTCAAGTTTTCTCACAATGTTTTAAGGGTTTGTAATGTGGCTGATCGCTTGCATGCATGAAAACAGCATGGGAATGCAATATTTCCTACTCTATGTGTGGTGGAGCCCTCCAGTCCAGCTGTATTTTGCTTGTCATGTTCTTGAATTCTGACACCGTTTAGAACATGCCAGTTACTACCGTAGAAAATGCATTTTCATTCTGTTCCCTGGATGAAAAGCACATTAAGGCAGAAGAGAAAACCCAGCAGATTCTAGAGCTATCGGTGAGGTCTCTTTTATTTATTTATTTATTAATAACCCCTAATTTCATCAGGGGCTTGAGTGTGGGTGGGGGTAAAACTCAGCTTGACACCGTCTTAAAAATGAGCATGTGAAAGTCTGGGCTCGATGCCACAGAGGAAGAGAGAGAATGATGACAACATTACTGTCACTATATTACCACACGCTGTAAATTAAAGTTAGTGGTAAGCAGTTTAAGCGGTATTCCTGTCTGATTCATTAAAAAAATACAGTAGCTATATGGGCACAAAAGTCTGGTTCTTCTCATGCCTGATATACGATTGGAAAGTTGCATTATGTCCTACCTTGAGGAGAGGCAGGTATTTTCAGCATCCCAAGTGGAACAGCAGATGCATAGCCATTGACTTCTGTGGACAGTCAACGGCCTGAAGGGCTGGCTATGTCTAAGGAGAATTGTTGCTGAAATATGTGAGCCAGATCCTCCGTAGGTGTAAACTGGCAAATCCCTATTAAAGTTAATGATTTACTGATTTAGTCCAGCTGAGGTCTGGCACTCTCTGTGTAAGTGTCAAGAAGAGGAACTATTTATTCCTAAGTGAACCATTAACTTTGGGTCCTTTATGTTCATCCCTGCAGTTAAAATTCCTACTGCATTTCTTCAAAAGAGAAAGGGGTGATATATACATGAATCATATGTCCACATACCATACACCATGACCAGCAGAAGCTGTAATTAGTGTTTCTCAATAGAGCTATATAACTGGCTTTTCCTTTCACTGCCAAGTGAAGTTGAGACCTTTTGGATCAGACCATTACAAAAATACTTCAATGCCAATTGATATGTCAGAGCGTGTTTCTTGGGGGTAACACAATGCTCAGCATTTCATTCTGGTTCAGGCATGCTTAGTTGTGTTTTAAACAGAATTACAGGCAACTTTAAGAAGCACATTTCATGCCGGGGAGAAAAGTAAAACTATTTAACTGCATAATATCAAAACTAAGTTTTCTGAATGCTTCATGTATACACATACACACACACACATATATAAATCCGATGAATACTTCATCAAATCAAGGTAAGCACAAAATCTACAGGTCTCTCTAACACATTTTTCAACAAAACGTGTTTTGTCAGAACATTTCCACACACTCAGCTCAACTACTTTCTGCAGAAAGGTCTAGAAGAAAACCTTTACTTTCCAGGATAACATTATCTACACCGGGTGGTGTTTGTGTTGCCTTGTCTGTCTACTTATCCATTCATCTAGCCAGGACAGCATTAACAGACAAGACTAAAGGAGATCGAGGTCTGCACATGATGACAACTGCTACAGTAGGTCCTTTTGTAGTGAAGGTTGGGTTATCCATCCACACAGGTAGCAGAGATGGATGCATTGCTCTCTGCTTCGTTTGCAGACAACCATGATAGTCTCAAAGCCCCCACAGTTTGATACCAGTATGCCTTTTATTCTGTTTTCCTAAATCTAAACCTCCTATATGCCTGTGTGACTACAACACATAGGACTAATGGAGCTGTTGAAAAGAAAAAGAGTAACAAAGTTGAGAGCTGTTGGCTCAGCCTTATTTCTGTTCATGAAATTTATGCACTGATGGTAGCCACTTCATTTTTACCATGTGTGAAGCTAAGAAGATAATGTGGAAAGCAAACTACAGAATGCATTGTTATTCTACTTGTTTAATAAGAAATATAATCTATTTGGTGGCAACTTCTACCTGCTTAATATCCCCTTTTCTGCTCAGAGTGGAAGAGAAGCCTCATTCAGGTTAGAAAGCACCTGGTTTTTCCCTCCGAGGCAGCAGTAGCAGACCATAATGCACAGAAGTCCATACCTTATGGCCTGCTTCTGCAGTCAGATGGAGCTGATCCTGGGACCACAACAAGCAGCAATGGGAGAGAGGAGCACTGCAGAGAGCAGTTCTCACTGTCTGATGCATGCTGGCACACAGTAATTGCTGGAGAAAGCAACTTCTTTGAATAAAACTGGAAAAAAAATGAAGAAACAACCCTCCCTTCTTTAACATGACCAACATACGCTGACTCCTGTTCCCTGTTGTAATGAAAAAGCAGCAGGTTTCTACCAGACAAGCTATATGAGAACATAATTTGTCTCAATGCCTTCTTTTGTGGTTGAGATGAGCAATTAAAAAGCCATACATACGTAATACTTAAGTCCCAGACCCACACCTAATAACTGTGTACAGCTTCAGACAAAACAAATACATGCAAAAGCAGTAAAACAGACCTATTACTAATCCCACCAAAGGTTTGCACAATCAGATACTTCCAAGAAATAGGATTGTGTTTCCTGAAGTGTCTTACAGTTATCATTGACATGTCAGATGAGATTTTCCAAATGCAGTCTGGCAGGAATACCATTCTTGGTGACTTCCAGTTCTTGATGAATCAACTCTTAAGAATCGTGCAAGAACAATGGGATTGCAACTGCTCTCAGTGTGCCAAAGCCTGCTTTACTGAAGGAAGACTTTGTGGCTGATTGCAGTGACATAAAAGAAGGCTTTGCTCTTACCACCTTTAGCTCTAACGACATAAGAATGCCTTATGTCTTGAGCCAATATTATTACTTGGATCTTTCATCCAAAAAAATATCATTTTAGGTCAGCCAAGACTATTTGCAAGTTTGAGTCAATCAAAATGATAAAAACCCCTAAAAAGCCAACATTTTTATCTTGATGCTTAAAAAGGAAACGACCGAAGGGATGCAAACAATTTAAACCTTTAAACGTTATTAAACTCAGAAAATACTTTCCCCTGATGTGGATATTGGAACACCTCCTGTTTCAGTTTGCTAGCTTAGTTTATTTACTGCTTTGGTGCTCACAAGTAGAGCAGACAGGGTTGGAAAGCAAACTCGGTACAAGCTGTAAAATCTCCCTTCACTTAAGGTTCATTTCAACATTTCAAAACCCCAGATAAGCTTTCAGCTACCTGAAAATAACACACAAATGGGAATTATGAAAAATATCATATTTAGGGCCTGGAAGGTGGCTGACTCTTTGCTATGCTGAGGATTAATGTTGTCCAGAGGAAACAGAGCCACTGTCACTGGGTGTGAATTCTTCCTCCTTTCTCTTTTTTGTGCATATATCGGTATCACTGTGAAAACAACCATTCACATTCATGCACACTGCAAATATGAACTATGCACAACAGAGAAGCGATTTGAAGCAGAAAATTCTGGTGAAGCTAAAACTAGAAAATGATAATTCAAAACCTGTGCTAGTTCCAGCTCTTAAAGCTGATTCCACTCAGATTCAGAACTCAGAACCCTGTTATGAGCACTTGGCCAGGATTAATAAATCAGCTATTTTTCAGAGATTTTATGCCATCTGACAAACTCTGATGGAATGTTTAATGTAAGATTGCTGTTATCTGGCTGCCCAGCATGGGACGGCTGCTTGGAATCATCTGATATAGTTATTAAAAGCCTTCAGAAGGTCACTCACCCTGCAAACTAAGGTCAGACATAATAATGTCTGTGTTTAGATGGATGAACTGCTGTGGGCTCCCCCACCTGCTGAAGGGTCTAATGAGGCAGCTGAGAGTTCCCGTCATAGCAAACATAGGCCTTCTCAATTATAACCTGTAGAATGGGTTGAAAATGCGTGAGCATTTTGAGCTTTAGGAATAGGCATTTGATGGTGATGAAAGAACTGAAAACAGGCCCAGAGAGAACACTGACACGCAGCTGAAAAAAGCAGTTTGCCTATACTATGGCGAAAGACATAACGTGTTTCACTCTGAACTCTGGGCACAGACCTTATTTATGTCTCTTTTAAACCAGATTGCTAGTGAGTGATATGGTTTGAATCCTGCAGTAATAGTCACAGAGAGCAAAACAGCTTCAGGTGCAGACAGGCCACTGTAAAGCCTTCCACGTCACTCTGCCTCCTCCAAGATGTCGTGTTACCACGCAGACAGCCCATCCATTACGGCCTGTAAGAGGAACTGAGGGGGATGCAGGGCTCAGGGAAGGATACTGCTCTGTTTCGTGGGGAAAGGAGCCTAAATTCCATACAAACCATGGAATAAAGACGCTGTTGATCCCTCTGTTTCAGAGCAAATTGTCTATCTATTTGATGGGGTGCATTTAGGGAAGGAAGCCAGCACAGTGTTGGTCCAATGATATCAATACCTCTACAGGATATTTAAAAACCAGCTTTTTACAAGATCCTATATGGATAAGACAAGGGGACATAGCTTCAACTTAGAGGGGAGATTTAGATGATATCTGCGGCAAAAGTTGATCCCCATGAGGGTGCTGAGGCTGCCCCATCCCTGGCAGTGTTCATTCAAGGCCAGGTTCGATGGGGCTTAGAGCAACCTGCTCTAGTGAAAGGTGTCCCTGCCCGTGGAACTGGATGAGCTTTAAGATCTCTTCCAACACAGACTATCTCATGACTCTATGACGATGGAAAGGCCTCACTTCCACTGATGCCAACAGCTTTCCCTGGGCCACGGGGGCTCCTGTGTAAACCCTGAGGGCACCCCCCCTCAGGTGCCCACCGACGGAGGGCGGTCTTTAGGACCCTGCGGAGTCCCAGCGTTCGCGGGCTTTCGGGTTTTGCCCGCCAAACTCGCTCGGGCCACGCCCCCTCCGCCCTGCTATTTAGGCTTCTCCGCGCCCGCCTCCCGTCATTCCCGCTTTTCCCCTGAGGGGGTTCGCCGCGCTCCGCGCTCACAGGAGTGCAATCTCTCTTTCTCTCTTTCCTATCTCTTTCCCTTTCTTTCTTTCGAATCGATAAAAGCCACGCTAAATTAACCGAAAATACGCATCGATATAAGCACGAGCTCCAGGCTTAAGGTGGCTCAGCCGCAGATGCCCACAAGCTTTATTTACTTCCTTCTGAAAGTGCAATCATAGTATAGCAAAATTTGTAATATTTGCAGCTG
>JBCJKH010010268.1:0-27262 GCA_039877255.1 Loriculus beryllinus | reverse complement strand
TCCCTGGCAGTGTTCAAGGCCAGGTTGGACAGAGCCTTGTGTGGCCTGGTTTAGTGTGAGGTGTCCCTGCTTATGGCAGGGGGGTTGGAACTGGATGATCTAAAGGTGCTTTCCAACCCTAACTGTTCTATGATTCTATAGTTATATATTTTATTTTATAGACATCCTTTTATTTTATGCTCTAAAAATCCTTTTTATTTGCCCACAAGAACTGAAATCTTTTGCATTATTTCATGTTTGAAACAGAAATTGTAATTTTAGTGCCTTGTCATCCCTGTAAGAACCTAAACAACCAAAAAACCTAAAACAACTAAACCGAAATTTGCCTCCATGTAGTATGATGAAATAAAAGATCTTTCTTCATAAAAGGCTTAGAGATATCTGTGTCTGGTGGCTCTTTTTCCTTTGATGTTATTTTTGTTATTGTTTCCTTTTTCAGTAAAATATTTTTAGCATTTCCATTGCAAACTTTAATAATAACTATTTAGCATTCTTTCACAGGTGTTTTTTTCTTGTTATTCTGAATCATCCATTTTAAATGCGTGATCTACTAATATTTTGACTACTTCACAATGAATTGCAGGATGATAATTTGATTCTTAATTTAAAGAAGCATCTCTGTAAACATCTTTTCTCCGAACTGTGAAAGACAATTCTCCATAATCTTTCTTAATAATATTTGCCATCAAGAAATAGAAATATACCATGATTATCTCTTTCTAGATCAGTTCCATTTTACTAGGTCTAATTATTCCTGTGTAGTTCTCTAGACTGCATTATTTTATCTCATCCTATAACTAGAAAGATGTTATTTGCTTGCCATTACTATATTTTCTACACTGAATTGTTTCTTTAAAAATTCATATTATTTTATGTTTAAAGTTGACTATTGCTAAAAAGGATTATTTTCTTATATGTTATACAATTGGAAGAAGACTTCATGGTTTTTAAGATAAAAAGCTATTAACATGGTGCAGGAGTTAGGATGCAAAGAAAACCCCAAGATGCATACCTCTCTGCCTGTTTCATTTTTCGAACAAGAAGTACAGGAGCTCAGAGAAGAGCAGAAGTATGTACCTTCTCCATGTGGTTTGTATCTCCTATATGGTGTAAGTAAGAATACTGAATTCAGTGCTCAAACTGCTTGGTTGAAGGCTATCACTAACCTTGATAAAAACCTGAATAAGGACAGCAAATCATGCTGGCTGTAAAACAAAAATATTTCATAATGTTGCAAGATAACAGATAATTTTACTTTTTTTTTTTCTTTCACTGATCTCTATCCTGTAAAACAAGGTTTTAGGGAAGACTTCTTATCTAATAGAGGGTAGAAATTGTTTTCCATGTAAGGATGTGTGCAGTCTACACTAAATGACTAGAAAGAGTTGTAAAAGCACATGTGCTGTGTAGCACAGGTCCTGTTGACTGATGCCAGTGTGAGGTTGTCTTAGCAAATGTGATCCATCCTGTTCTCCACAAAAGAAAAATAACGATTTCTTTGTTTTCACATTGTAAGTAAGGCTGACCCCAAACCACTGGGGTTTATTTAGAGACTGTCACATTTTTTTTTAGGGCACTTAGCCTTGGTTTAGAAAACCTAATTCTGGTAACTATCTGATTCAATGTCAGTGTCCCCACATCGGTGTCCTCAAACATCGCAGGAAAATAACTCAGTCACTAGAACATCAATTCAGCTTCACTGTAGCTTAGTAAATGTGTATTTACAGAAAAAGAAATGGCTTCAATAAAAGATACAAAGAAAACATCCTTAACATCTTGGGATGTGGAAAAATATACTTCAAACCCCTGGAATGAGCAAGGCACAGTGGGGCTCGAGTTATAGCTGTATATATCCCCAGCATATGTCAAAACCACTTGGTTGTTGAGTAGCTGCATGGATGGTTTCATAAATTTGGCATTCCATCTTGGTCTTGATATAGGACCACCCTGTCTGAGTGTTCAAATAGCTGTAGCAGTCTCCTACCTGCTGTCATAAATGTCAATAAACCATATCCAGCCCATCATGCACAGCTGAACGACTTCTTGTTCTAACCGCATTCATGGCTGGATAGTAAAGAAGCTCAGATATGAAGATCCCACATTTTGAGTAAACATACTTTATGCATAAATTTAAAGAAATTCAGTCATACTTCTCAAGACCTCCCAATAGCAGCAATATAAAAAGTTTACCACCTATCTCTTAAACATCACCAGCGTCAGCAGAAAAGGATCTGAAAAATTCAGTGAACAGCTGGTGAGGGAAGGTCCACTGAAAATTCCTCAGAGCAAAATTAGGAAAGAACACATGTAAAAACATAGAATAAGCTAGCAGTGTGAACGTATCCTTAGAAAACCAAGCCACAGAAAACAATTATCATGAAACCCCCTACATAACTGGAAAATATGAAGCATGGTTTGTTATTACAAAAAGGTAAAATATGTGCCATACAGCTGGCTAAAAGTGTTAAAATAAAACCGCTCCTAGAATCAAATAAATCTAAGTACCATATCATACAAAATGATTTCTCATTGCAGCCTGTTAAATATGGAAAAGAACCAGAAATAAAGAACTGAAAACCTTTTGTAGGAGTACACCTAAAAGGCAGGCAGATTATCAGTAAGACCTCAGCCACCTGTGACTAATTATTTTAGCTTCAGGTCCTTAAATAAACACAGATGCAGCAAAACTAATCACTTGGGGAAAAAAAAAAAAGGAACATTCAAGCAGAATGTAGATAAAAAAAACCCTTATCCATTGCACTTCCCTTATAACATCCATCCTGAGATATAAAAATTTTTGAATGGAACAATTAATAAGGTCTTCTCATGCCAAGGGAAATTATTCCATAATGAGGTTTAGTGTATTAGAAATGAAGTGGAATTTATTAACAAATAAATAAAAGCCTTATCTAAGGTGAAAGGTAGTACACTAGATGGTTAGGAAATGTGCTTTGAAAGACAGTCTCACCACAAATTCCTAGCACGCAGGGAAGTAATATGGAATAGTTATGTGGGGAAAAGTGTACAGCAAATGAAAGGTGACAAAAAATAAACTTTAAACATAGTTTTAGCTTAATAAACCCTACTATACTCTAAAACTCTATGTGATGCTTTGGTCTTATATACCAGCCTGCTGGGGAAAGGAAAGCTCTGCCCCTGTTCATCACTTCTGAGCTGTGCCACCTTTCAGGAATATTTTCAATCTCTGACTAAAATTTTGTGAGTCAAGTATAGACAGTTCACCATGACTACTCATCTGAGAAGCCAGGAATATTAGCAATGTGTAGAGTGGTAATCATGTGCCATCTCCTTTTCCTGAGGAACATGAAGTAGCACCTTACTCCAGCACAGAGAGCAAAGTTTTGATAGATCTTCTATTGCCTCTCCAGAGCAAACCCCAGCAGCTGCTTTACACTACATAAATCTCAATATGCGTATCAGGTCTTTGTGAAGGGTAAAGCAAAGTTATCATGAAAGAACAAAGTACAAAGGTGATCGATGAAAATACAAGGTTAAGTAAAACTAAACCCAACCCACACAAATGGTATTTCAGTATGAAACAGGAGAGTAGAATCTCATAATAACACACTCAGGGATATAAAAGATGATTGCAGTCAATGAAATAGATTTGAAACGCTAAAGGTCTGAACACAGTGTGGATGAAATCCACTTTTGTGCAGAGCAGCTGCAAAATGTGGGTGTGCCAGGAAGCAGAGCACAAGTAAGGTTTAGCTGGTGCTGCAGAGGGGCGAATTTCATTCAGAATGCTTTGGACTTTGGGAATGCAGCCAAGATCATCAGTGCATATCTTGATAAAGTAATTATATTACTTTACTAGTGTTCAGCTTCAGCTACCTAGAATATGAAGAATGTACAATCTATTCATTATGACTTTCAAAAATAGGTATTTTAACAGCTTGAAAATGTCCCGCAGGTAATTCCATCATAGGCAGATCAAAAAGTAGTCATGGATTGTGAACATCAAAGCTTGATTGCTATTGATACATACATAAAAATCAAGGAATGCATATTTTACTCATCTCAAAAGAATAGTTTCAGTAATTAGCATAAAATAATATTTAAATATAGATAGAAGTAATTCTTTGCACTCACATGAGTGTTAACCACCCTCACAAATCAGCTGAGAAAAGTAAAGGAAACTTCAAGCAGAAGGTGGACTTTGAAATGCAGCTGTTCTTAGGATGGTCTCTGATCACAGACCCAGCACCGATGTTCCAGTAGGTTTGAGCAAGTGCCAGAGGGAGAAGAGAAGTGAAATCAGCTGAATGGAAATCACAGGGGAAATTATTATAGTTAAACAAATCCCTAATTGGAATGTATCCACAGACACTAGAGCTCCTACTTACAATTCATTAAAGAGGGAGCTGGTATATTCAATAAGCAAAAGTCTTCAGTTCCTTTGTTGTGTATTTTGTTTGGATACAAGAATGCGCAAAGGGAATTTTATAGGTAGGCAAATTGATTGTGGAAGATGTATACAATCCTTTATTTCCTGGACTTTTATGGTAAAAGCAGGTGAAATGTGGATACAGTCTTAAAATGGAGAAGCTTACAAATAACTAGTGTGGCATCCTTGGTTTTATGGGATTTTATTTTATTTTAAGCTCACAAAGAGTTTAAGCACTTTTTTTTATTATCAGTGGAAACTGATGGCCAGTTTGAAAGTCTTGGAGTACTTAGAAACCCAAGTAGAAATCTGACAAATATTTCTTGAAAGAAGAATTACCTGTCAGAACTGACTTATTTCATTAGGAAATTTTCATAGTAAAATGAAAAACTCAACCTTATTTTGCTTAGGCTGATTTTTGTTATGAAGCGTCTCATGCCTTGCTCTTGGAACATTCAATCATTGACATAAAGGCAGAGGAAAGTCTGGCAGTAGGAAAAAGTCCTCCCACTAAAGAATGAAAAACTATAAGCCAAGAACATTAGGTGGTGTACTAAACTAAATCATAGTATAGTATTTTTATCAGCTTAATTTCAGCTCACATCAGGATGCAAAAACTTCCATAGGTCAAGTAAATAATTTTTCATACTGCATGACAGAAGCAGTGGGGAATTACAATTTTGCTCTGCAGATTGATAGACTTCCTACTGAACTTTCCACTCAGCTCAGGAAAGTTCATCTTACATATGGTTACAACAGAAAATATTGGAACTTTGAAACCCAAAACATCTAATGTTAACAATGCACATCCAGGGAGCAAATGTTCCCAAAGAAAAGAATGTGTATAGCAGCATTATATGCTTAAGTTGTTACAGTCGTTAACAGGATTTTCTCTGCTGATTTTCCAAATTTGACTTTCTTCTAAATATCAAGTGCTCACTCTGTTGCTGTCTTCAGAGAATTATGGTCTTTGTAGAAATAGAGTAACTAAGCAAACAGGTTTAATGTGAGCCAGGAGCAGGTACTAGATTATGTTCTGATTTGTGTTGGTCCCTGAATTATATTTACATTACAGTTGCACTTAGAGGTCTTTTCTGAAATACTAAACTATTGTTAAGTATAGCTGTATAAGCATAGCAGTAATGCTAAAACCTGTATTAAACATTGTTGAATAAATAATACTGAAACCTAAGAAGACTCGATAATAGTAAATTAGGAGTAGTATAGGCTTCATTTTAAAAAAAAAAAAAAAAAAAAAAAACCAAACCAAAAAAAACCCAAAAAACCCCAAAGCAAACCTATGTCACAACTGAATTATGGACTCGCATCTTCCAAGCTATGCTTTATGCCGGGTGATCACCCTTCATGTTATACAGCTTGTTACAGGATTAATGCTTTAATGTAGTTTGCAAGTAAAAACTCAGGCTCTGCAGATTACTTTCTATTTCAGACTGCATTTTCACTTGAGTGCAGGAAAAAACCCAACATCTATGAATACTGCATGCTTATTTTAATGAAAACACCCGAAACAAAAAGACAGCTGGTTTTGTCCCCTTTATTTAGCTTTTGTTTTATCCTGGAAAGTAGATACAGTATTTTTGCTGGGACACAGTTTTAGGAGCAATTTAAAGGTCTTTAAACGAGTAAAAAATATTTAGGCTTCAGAGAAGCACAGCGTGAGAGCTAAATATCAGCAACATCAAAAAAGGCAAATTAAGCAACTGCAACAGGTACAAATCTAAGGTAGAGAAGTACACCAGGATACAGAACCCAAGATCAAATACTCCCAGTTTTCCTTTTACCCTTTGGGGTCGTTTCTCTGATAAATAATTCACAGACTGCAGTGCAAAGTAGTTTGCATACTGACAAGATTAAACAGAATGCTTTGTCTGGGTTAAATTTACAATCTGAAACCTTCCTTTAAAATGTCAAGCAGGTAATTAATTTAAGATGGTTTGCCAAGCAGAATCTCTGACCCTGTCAGAATAATTTCATTTCTTGAGGGTGAAGGGGATATTACATTTATCTTTGTGTAGTCTCCAGTTTGTTTTCTTCTTCCCTTTTCCTCAATCCTTGCTGATTATTGCTTATTTTATAATGTCACACTGAAGCAAAAATTAACACCACATTTAATTCGTGACTATAAAGCAAACATTGGCTGTAAATTGTCAATGAATAGGGAATAGAGTACAAGTCAGACCTCTTGTCTTGAACCTAAGATGAGCATTTTCCACAGAGAGAGCTCTCCCCTGACTGAGCATTCAGACAAGCATTTTGAGTAGCAGTGGGAAATGCATAAATTCAACAGCATGAAGATTCACTTTTGGCATAGCAAAACATCCTGTCCCACATATGCACAGTAGTGTGCTTTCTTATGAATGAAGGCCTAAATGCATGACAATCAGCAGGACTTTTACATCTGCTCTTCAAGCCAGGTTTACTGGTGTAAAATTTTATTAGAAATTTTGTCACCTCAGCTAATCCCTGCAGGAAGTGTGAAAGAGATTAAACAGTGCAATAACACTATTTGGAGGCTTAATTCTAAATTTGTATCACTAGATGGGAGAAAGGAAAATTGGAAAACAGAAATATGTCAAAAAATAAAATGTAATTAACTTTCCTGAGTGCATACTGAATTTTTCTCATAGAAACAGATTGTAACATTGTACACTAATTAATTAAAACAAATGCTACTCCAAATAACTAATCAAGACACAATGTCATGGTTTAATGCCAGAGAGCAACTAGGTACCATGCACTCACATGCTCACACATGCCCTCTTTTTCCTGTGCGATGGGGAAGAGAATCAGAAATATGGGAAAACTCACGGGTTGAGATAAAAAGTTTAATGATTGAAATAAAGTTGAAATAATAATCAGTATCATAATGAAAGAAAGAGGAGTAAAACTCAAGGATCACAAGTAATTCACAATGCAATTGCTCACCATCTACTGACTGTTCCCAAGTCCATTCCTGAGCAGTGATAAGTCCCTTCCAGTCAACTCTCACCATTTTATATACTGACCATGATGTGTTGTGATATCAAATATCCCTTTGACCAGTTCAGGTCAGCTGTCCTGGCTGTGCTCCCTGCCAGCTTCTTGTGCCTCTATTTATTAGCAGAGCAGGGGAAACTGCAAAGTCCTTGACTTAACACTGCTCAGCAACAACCAAAGCATCACTAAGTTATCAATGTTATTCTCCTACTAAGTTCAAAACACAACACTGTATCACCTACTAAGAAGAAAATTAACTCTATCCCATCTGAGACTAGGACACATAGTAAAGTGATCTGATTTTCTTCAAGAGAAAAATGCTCCCTCTGAAATCCAAGGAAAATGTATATCAAATATTTATAAATTGCAAATATAAATCTCAAAGTGTATGGCTAAATTTTTATGCTAAATTAAAACAGAGATATGATAAAGTTCTTGAAATTGGTTGGACTCCTTTGCTGTCTTTCCTGCTAACTGAGCTTTTGAGCTTTGCTAGTATTTATCTATCATGTGGCTACCCAATATACATCTACTTTTTCTCTTCTAAGTATTTTCTGTGTCCAATGAAGTCATGAGTTTATGAATGCCTTTCCTTCAGCAATCAGAACAGAAAAGTGAAAATAAAACAGAAATCATCTGTATTCCATACAGAAACTGTATGGAATACATACAGAACTGGAGAGCAGGATTATTAAACTGTCCATATTGGAATGTGACAATTTTCAGTGGAATCTGAGAAGGGACATTGTGATCCCTCAAATGCTGCTGTTCTCTCAGCATTTCAATTGATGCTCTGCATACCACCTGACAAGCTTATATTGGCTCACTGGGGCTACTTAGACTCTTCATCAACAAACATTCAGAGACCACATCAGGTGAATGAAGGTAAAAACAATTTGATTTTTCAAACATCACTAATCCTTCTTCCCCAAACTTCACAGCAACAGAAGAAAGCTTTCAGGTATTTTAGGGTGTTATATCTTTCACTGGCCAACATTTCTGCTGATCTTAGTCTACTCCTGGAAAGGTATTTTTAGTCATTAACTTTCAGGAAGTAACTCAAACAAGTTTCCATTAGGCCAGATTTCATTCCTGCAGTTGAAAATGCAGTCATTTCCTTCCTGGCCAGGCATTATCCATATGGGAGAAAAGGATGGAGCTGGACATAAGGCCAGAACATGATATGCTGATGAGAGTTTTTATATGATTTCAGACGAATGAAGACAAAAGTGCCTAGAGCACCCTTTTCAGCCTGATTCATCTGAGTCTCCCTTATGACTATAAACTGTACATACAAAATGTGGCCTAAAGATAGGAAAAGTATAAATGTCATTAACTCCCTGACAATGAGAATACTTACAGTTCCATTGAAATGAGAGGAGCTTTGCCTAATGTTTCAATCTTTCAGGTACCCTATTCAGCGAAAAGTGATTTCTTCTTGTCCAGGGCTGCTATGCAGTCAGGTTGGCATAATATACGTCTCTGAGCCCTTTCTTCTTCAATGTACAATTTTTTAGAGTGAAACAAACCCATCTGTTTTTCACACTTTCAAAGTAAATATATGTCTCACCACAGAAAAAGATGTAATTTCTCTTTAAATTCCTTGCTAAAGAAAGTACTTGGAAACTCCCAAATTACCTATGACTATTTCACGTCAAATATGCTATATTCAGGCCTTGATTCAGTGAGATATATACCCCACAAATTTAGTTTCAACCCATGAATGAGAGCTCCGGCATCAGCAGAAACCCTATTGCATTGAAAGCCACACATTTTAAGACAACTTTTTAAGTAACCTGCTCATTGGGAGTTACACTCCCCAAAGATCTGAAGAATGAATTTGATGCTCACTATAAAAAATAATCATTTTCCTTTCTCTTAATGAGAATTCCAAAAATGGATTAACAGAAACACCTTATTCAGCGGCAGTCATGAATGTGTTCTCATATTTTTGAGACTGTGAGATCATGCCCCCAAACAACTCATCTCCAGGCTATGCATGCACTCCTCTGAACATAACCAAAACTGTTTAAATCTCTATTCCAATGACACAAAAATCTTGCCTTAAGAAACTACATTTGGTAATTAGTTTGTAAACTTAGATCTACAAAATGAACAGTAAACCAGCATGACATACAGTGGGTGTTTCCAGAAATCATAAACAAGTGACAGATGAAGAAAAAAGTCTTTTTTTGTTGTGTGGATGGCCATATTGACAGTTCAAACACATTCACAAGCAATTGATGAAAACTAGACCAGAACACAAATGCAATCAAAAACCAAACTGTATATTGGGTTATTAGTTTGTTTTGTGAATAGCATGAACATACATACCCCATCCTGTAATTATTGTTTACAGTACATTTGGCATTCTCATATAAAAGCAGCTGAATTGTTATGCCAAAACACATAAGATAAAATAAAATAGTGTCCTGATGAGTGAAAAGGTAGGCACCCTATGAATTTTAATACGTTGTCAAATATTCTAACAACAAATTATGAACAGAACTTCTATGATGTTAATTAAAGAACAGCTCCTGGGAGACTGGAAACTGAGAAATTACATTCCAGGTATGAAAGACAGTAACTGTATTACTACTGTTATAAACATTCTCATTTTTTTTCACTTCTTTACTTAGCATGACTTTTGTAGTTTTCAGACTTTTAGACTCTTCTAAGTGTAGTCTTGGAAATGCTTTTAAATGGCTTTCCAGTAAATTGTGATTTGTAGGTTTCTTATCATGCAATTTCATTTGCATGCTACATCTCTTTTCTGTAACAGCAATGGCTTTTATCTCTACAAATCCACAACAGCACCTTCACTACAAGCTTGTTAGCAACATGATACCAAGTTGAACACATTTCATTTCTTTTCACATGGAGTTTTGATCTAAATAAATGCTGTGCTTAAAAAATATATTGTCTTGGTGATCGTTAACTGCATTAGAAAGATGATCCATTCTTTCATCCTACTTGTGCATTCATATTTGAGAGCAAAGTAGGGAAAAGAGGGAGGGAAGCATGCTTCAGCTTTCACACTAGCACTACAGACATCCTTTCCCTTCCTCAGATATGTGAATACTGATGCCGAAGTTTCGTAAAGCTAATAATTTGTTGAAGGTTTAGAACTTCAAATGAAATAGCAAAGTACCAAATATTTTTAAGGGAGGGGAAGAACAATTTAAGAAAGCCATTTCTGAGATTTTATTTTCAAAACTTATTAGCACTTTAATGATGAGATGATATCCTTCATTCATACGTAATAAAGCGACTCAAACATTTTTCTCTGTCAAAGTACCATGCCAAATCTAGACACGGAGCAGCTCTGTTAAGAAAGTTGTGCTTTTACACAACTCTTTTTATCATGATTGACATATTTATTTATTTTTCTCCCGATAGTCCTCTTTACTGTTTGTCTCACACTTTCTACAGGTTTACACTTATTAGCACTTCTGTGATATTAGAGATGTCCAAATAATATGCAATCTGACTTCCTCAATAAATAGAGCTTACTGAATAAAATATTCTAATTAGATTTGGACCATCTCTTACAGCTGAAGACATACTTTAGCCAAAGAAAGCAAAGAAAAAATGATGTTTCAGGAGATAAATCCAGAGGTTTTCGAAAGTAAATGTTAAAAATAAAGCTTTTCTTACAATTTCCTTAAACCCTCCCATATAATTTACATTTTACCAAAGAATGAGCAAATGTAAAGTTCTTTAAAGAACTGTGACAATTCAACTTTATGGTCAACATCCTACTTTCATCATCCAGTGTTTGAATGAAAATTGGAGGAGTAACAGTGTAAAGAGAGAATGCTCTAGACTTTTCACGGGTGGGTCTGTCTTTGGACAAGAAAGAATTCCTGCAAAAGTGTACCAGTACACAGCTTTTATCATTCTTTCTTCTGCCAAAAAAACACAGAAGCCTCTAAAAGAAGAGTTTATTAAGGTGGACACCTATACTGTGGAAAATTTTAATTTGGACCTGGCTTGACTCTGGTGAGTTTGGCCAGGATAATAATCTAGTCCTTCTATCCAGAAAAGGATTCAGTAGAGCTGGGCCATGGAACATGGTATTCCCATGCTTACATGGAAGAAGAGTTAGCAGCTCATTTGAATTTCCTGTCAGTTTACTTGTTATCCTAGAGTAATGAATAGGCCAAACCCTTCTCTTTGGTAATGTCTCATCCAACTAAACCCACATGGTTATCACTGGCTTCAGTGTGCTATCTCTTCTACGGTGACTGAAAGCATGCTTGCCCCTAAGAAGCATTGCAAGTCTTATATGAAGACCATGGATACTGTTTTGAGGAATTCCTTCTCTATACTTATAGAGTGCTCACTTTTTAGGAAGGCCTCCTTTGAAATTCATGAGAGTTGGTTCAGACTTAAAGAAAAATTGCACAGCTGTTAGTCAGCTGAAATTTCACATTTATTAAAGTAATATACTTTCTTTTTTAGTTGGGATTACACACATAATTTTAACTGCTCTATCGCTGGTCTTTTTGCTGAGACAAGGTGAGGGTTTACTGGTTTTCATTACAGCATTTTAAGTGGTGCAGCTGCTCTCCCACTATGAGGTAGGCTGAAACAATTAAATTCTGTCACTGAGACCAATGAATGAGAGTAAATTAGCAACAGTGACCTTCTACTGCAGCTAAAATGGGTCACTGAATTTGAAACAAAAATCTGCCATGAAAAAACAAGTGATAAATTTGTATTTAGCCTTTGTAGCCCCCAACCACATAGTAAATATGCAATGTAATTTTCTTGGTCATTGAAATTTGGAAGGAAACCTACAATCCTTACAAAGTCTATTATGCATCTTAATAGCAATGCTGTTAGCTTTGAAGGGAAAGGGATAGAGATACTAACTGCAAACCAGCTTTTGGATCTGTGAAGAACAAACCTATTACATTTGCTGCATTGATTTGTTAAGCACTTGCAATTCTCAGAAAAGACCTTTAGAAAGCATTTCTCTGGATTGTCACTAAACTCTGTCAGTTCCTGCGATGACAGAAGCCTCCAGTATTGTGAATATGATTAGGTGCAGAGGAATCTAAGGAAACCATCAGCAACCACTCAGCTTTCTTCACGCCCTTGCAATGCTGCAGCTAGAGAGAAGTTGAATTCTGACAGCTGATTTCACAGAGTTTTACTCAAAGCAGAATATATCTCCCCTACTAGGGGTATCAAATTCCTAACCTTTGCTTCTTTTACCTCCTTTACTTTTGATTTAAAGGAGTAGAAACACTATAAAAAAATATAATCTTCTCAAAAGCCTTGACAAATACATTGGCAAAATCATAAAGAGGGAATAAAAGCATTCTGCTCAGCACAGAAATAGACAATCCACTATAAGGCAGATTATTTGGAAATCTTCAACCCCTCACAATTTGATCTTTTTATGGGGAGAGAGGTTCTTAAATATGACAAAGTTTCAGCTTCTACATGAATGCATTTTCTCCTGCCATTTATTATTACTGTATTATTTTTATTGTAGTTATTTTCCTTCCCATGCCAGATATGCTCTTCAAATATTCCACCCATAAGAACTTTGATATTTAGACAGCAGATGGTGATAAGTGACTGCGCCCAAGACTACAGGTTAAGGATTACAGTTTTTTAGTTATATCAATAGTATTTGTACTTGTTTTCAAAATCAGAGAATAATGGAATATCTATGAATCACCTGAGCTTTTTGCTTTGGCAAGGGAAATAGGATGTACTTGCAGTACAAGACTCAAACTGTGCCTTATTCAGGGTCTGCTATGAATTTATTCTTAAGACAGAGAAAGAAGCATGTCTGCGTATTTTCATGGACTTATTGAAGATGTCAACTAGAGATCTGTAGTTTTAATAAAGCTTTAAGTTTTGATTTGGAGTGCCATAGCTTAAACTTCAAGCATCAAGAACGCTAGCCTTTCAGGATGCAGCCAGTATTTTCCACCATATATTCTACTGTCAGTCAACAACACCTATATAGATGGAGGCTTATCACAATCAGCAAAAGTTTACAGGACTTGCAAAATGAGAGTTGCAGAACTTCCCCCAGTATTCACCATATTATGACTTAAACTGCTTAGTCATAAGAGAAGAAAAGCATTTATATGCATATTTTTATGTGTACGTGTATATGTATATGTACAAATATAGCTTGTTTGCCTCTAAAGTCCTGAGATGATAGACCTCAGCTCTGGGAAAGAAGCCTAGCAGATAAAGACCCTTTGCAACGTTTAACAAAAACAGTAGGGGGGACAGAGGGGAGGGAGTGAAGAAGATGGATCTGTAAAGGTGCCTGAAAGAGTCAGTGGGCATAAAATGAAATATCGAAAATTCCATTAAAAATAAGAAAAAGCTTTGGTTTTGGTCTTGATTTTTTTTTTTCCTGAGGGTGATGGAACAAGTTGTCCGGAGATTCTGCAGATTCTCCATCTTTGGTGATGTGAAACATGATTGTACGCGTCCTGTAACTTGATCTAGCTGATCCTGCTTTGACCACCGGGATGGACGGTGTGATCTCCAAAGGTCCCTTCCAGCTTTAGCTATTTTGCTGTTCTTTGGGGAAACGAGGAGTGGATGATGTGCTAGAAAAATCTTAGATCTAAACTGAAAATCTCCTTCGTGCTTTATTCACATTAATTCCTTGTCAAGCTCAGGGATGCTGGAGCACACTCAGGAAATTCAGCAGAGTCCAGGCTCACTGGGGAGTGATGCTAATGGAGGAAGAGAATTAGCAGCTCTCAGCACCTTCTGCACTGAGCAAGACTTCCACCTCTTTGACTGCATCCCATTATAAGCATTTCAGGGCAAGGGTGTTCTCATTATACATGCTGGGCTTGAATTTGCTACTTCAGCACAAACAATACACAACAAGGTTCAGTCCTCAGGGACATACAGAAGTCAGGCAGGCAGACATTTATACCACTCTTTAGATGCATCTTGGGAAGATGTATGGCTCCTAAGGACATATTTTAGTTACAGGTGACATTACTCTTTGGTCAGATTAATGACTTTGGGTTTTATCCAACATACCTAAGCTGGTTTCCAGCAAGACCATGTGGATATTGATAACTATACTTGTGAAAATGTGGAGATCAGAAGAAGCCATAAATGCCTCTGGGAGCTCAGCACATATTTGAACTTTTTGCTTCTCTCGACTCCCATGTTAGAGGTTGGAATCATGGCCTTGGCAGCACAAGCAACAGCTTCTGGAGGGACAAGCAGTCTGTCTCACAGGCAGAAGGAAGGTATAAAGAATGCAGTCCCCAGTGCAAAAGGTAATGCTGCTTCTCCCCAGGAAAAGTGAAATTTACAACTCTCTCAAGCCAGACTTCTTAAAGTGTGGGTTGCACTGTCTGAAGCCTCTTCTTTCACACTCTGAAGACTTCTTCTAGTGTATTTGTGTCCACTTTCACCACTCAATATCTGCACAGTATGAACGTTAAGAAAGTGTTGGGCTTACTATCAGTGCCAATTTTTAAGTGAAAGCATAAAGGCCAAACCAACTTCAAATAATCGCAGAAAATTAAAGTATTCATTCCTAATAAAATAAAGTTTTGGTGAACTTGAATTTCATGTACTTACCCAAAACCAGAAAGAAGTCCTATTAACCCTCTGAGAACTTTTGTGTAACCCCAGTTATCATGGCTGATACCTGAATTTTCTCAGAGATCTCCTGCCTTCATAATTCAAAAGCACTAACTTCAGCCGTTCAGGGTACATGGGCTTTAATGAGACAGCATGCTAGAGAGAGACCTATTGCTTGAGAAAGGGATATAAAACTAACATACTGTTTGTGGTTTACAAAACCACAGAGGGAACTGCTGTTGCAGAGGTAGAAACAATGACATCAAAATGAGCATGTAAGTTATAGTTTCATTTGCTCCCCAGCCTTTTCTTTTGCTTTTATAGGTCATCATCATATTGGCTGCATTTTAAATATTACAGCTTTTCATTTTTGAGCAGTAACATAACAGTAAATAAATAGTGTTGAGATCTACATGGCACAGCTATTTCCCAGCATGATTCTGTGCAGCTCAGCAAGTAATTTCACCTGCTGAGGAAACTCAGGAAAGCAGCCAGGCAATCTCATAAGGCTACTAAATCAGTGTAAACAAAGTTGTATTTAGGCTGGATGAGAGAACGGTCTGAAGTTCATAAGTGAAGGAATTTGCAGCTTATACATTTTAATAGCAAATTTAATACTAGCTGAGTTTGGCACGAACCACAAAATTCTTGTCAAGCCATTCTGGCTTTTTGTTGGTTTGTTTACATGTCTTAGATGAGATACTAAGAGGTTGCAGGAATATTCTTTTCCTGGGAAATGCTATACAGAAAATGTAAGACATAAAAAATTTCATAGGAACAGTTTATGATTGTTGATTCTTTCCTGGTGGTGTTATCTTGCTTTCTAAACATGTACATTGGAAATGGATAAACCCCTTTACATTTCAAAGTAGCGAATAATAAATAAACAATAAAATGAAATAACAAAATAAAATCAAACTAAATTAAATCAACAGAGAATAAACCCACAAAGTCCCCAGAATCCTGAACTCCTCAGGTTTTGCCAGTTTGTCCCTGATGTGCTTGAACTGCCTGTTTCTCTCCCTCTCACTGTCAGGTCATGATGCCTAACCCAGGTTCTTCTGGGGCTGGCACACACTCCACTACCCATCCTAGAAGAAGGAGGAGGAAAGCAGCAACCCCTGTGAGGCTGCCCTCTGACCACAGATTAGTATGTTAGTGGCTTACAATTTGTTTTCATCATTGTACACTTGAATCTTTCCGGGACCCAGGAAAAGCACAAGCTGTGATTTTTCTGCATAGGTGTGGTTTCATCTTTACACAAGCTGCGATATAAACCGTGAGTTCTGAAAGACTGATCTGTGCCTTACAATAAAATCTCAACAGGCTCCAGCAATCGTGTTTTCACAAAATGAAAATGCAGTTCCAGATAAAAGCTTTTTCTGAACATGCATCTTAAATATTTTCCCAACTGCGGGTGGGCAATGGGTTTAGTACATTTCAAGAGCACTGTAAACACTTCTTCAACAAATAACTGTGTACATTTCTCTAATAGCGACTTTCTGGAATTTGTTTGTTTGAAGTGGATCAGAGATCTGGATAACTAACTGCAGCGTGAGTAAAAATGAGAAGGAAAATGGGCAAAGATACACTAAAGTAAATAGCCAATCAAAATGGCTCAGTAATTCACTACATAAAAATGCTTGTCGTGTTTGTATGTCAGATGGATGTTTTTCATTTAGTTTATCTTTTTCTTTTGTAAATGTGGAACTATGCATGTCTTTATATTGGTATTGTCTTGCCTTGATTTTCCACTGTGCCTGAGCTTTATTTTATTATTGTGATGAAGACAGGTGGCAAAGAGCCATTTGCAATTCCCTGATCCATGACCCATGACTGCTCAGTCTCAGTGAGTGTTAAAGAAGAGGTAGTTCTGCTCTAATTTATACACTAATTTACACTGGGCTGAGGCCTCTACTACACTTCTGTCACTCTTCAACAGCTACTCTGACCTATCAATCACCACACACTCCTCTTTCTTTGTGATGGGGGTAAGAAGATGAGATTGAATAAATTACAATTTTGGCATATCCACCGCATTCACTCCAAAGCTTCTGTGCAAGGCAATATTCTCCAACAAGGATCTTCAGACAGTCTAATGTCACTTTACACAGCGTTAAGTGAGATTACTAGAGCAGAAAATGTGCATACGCTTATTTTTTGCATAATTACATTTTCATTACAGTTGCCCACATAAACAGAAATTCTCTTCAGTGCTAAGGTTGACATGTCCAAAACTAAGTCTAAAACATTTATTTTGATGTTCAGCACAAATAAAATGACATCAAATAGAAGAAAAATTGCTCCATATGATTGTCCTTTGGCTGGTGCTATATTTTTATGTGCTTAAGTCATAAGGGCAGTACAGCATAAAGTTGATAATGTAATGCTGAAGAAAAAAACCACAATTGTGTCAACATGAATTCAGCAAAGCAATTTTTCTCAGACTTCTTAATGTAGGACTGTGAGTCAAAGTGACAATTGACAAGCGTTCAATGAGAGGTCAAGAAATAGGAATGCAGACAGTTTTGTTGAGGGCTTATGTTACCTATTTTTGCTAAGTGAAACAATTGGCCTAAGTCATGTCACCTGTGGCTCTTCACATCTGAGTGAAGAACAGTCATAGATTTGAAAGATTATATTGATTTTTTCTTCCCTTTATGCCTCCCTAGCAGAATTCCTGTTTCATTTCAAAGGCAAATACAATATCAAAAGACAGTTAGCTAGAAATAAAGTTAAAATACCTGTTTTGTTTACTTGGGTTTAAATAAATTAGCCCATGAGCTAATAGTATTGTGTAGCATATGCAGTTAGACCACCCAATAATTAGTATATCTCATTAAGGGGAAGAGGAAACAGGTTCTTAATCACAGTTTGAAGGGACAGGGTAAATCAAAATGAAACACAGAGCTGTTCATCATTTGCATCATTTGATTTGCAGGTGGATATAGACAAAATGCTGTAAGAATGCTTCTTCTCTCTAGAGAATCTTTATGACATGGATGCCTTTAGAAAATTTCCTTAATTTTAAGCCCATTTCCATATTAGGGATGGAGTTTTGTTTTTAATTTCACATATGCTTTGTCCATGTTGGTAAGTGCCAGATCTTCTTTACTCTTTTTCCTTTATCCTAAAAAAATTAGGTTTCCTTATTGCATTGTATGCAGTAAAGGTCCTTAGATTTTTGTGGGAGTTAAGTGGCTGAATATTTCTCTAATCTTGGACCAGGGTATGCTGTTCACAAGGAAGAGGAGTTTTAGGCAGTGATAACTTGTGTGGGTCAGTGATGGTGAAGTATGAGAAATTGTTCTAGGAGTTATGGCTGTTGCTCTGAGAAGGAGGTAGGGAAACACTAGCTGAAGCTTCCAGAAACCATTCTCATGTATGTTCCTCCAACAGCCAGTTAGGGAGAAAAATATAAATCCCAGTTCCTACATGTACAGAAGAAGGAACATTAACTGTGAGTATTGCCTACCCATCCTAAATCCCTGGTGACAGTGTTTACCCTGCTTTTGCCCTCCATGCTGAAAGAACACATCAGCCAAAGCTGAGGCAGGGAGCATCTTGTCTTTCACTGGCATCCAATGACAAGAAGCAAGGGGGTTTTGACCTAAATGTTCTTCGCCTCCACTTTCCTTCTTAGCTAAATATCTTTCTCTCAGCAACCCTTGAAAGAAAGGGAGAAGGATGGATTTTTCTGTCTCACAACAATCCAGAAGAGGTGTAAATTGAGATGACCCCCAGCCCCAAAATTTTAACATGAACCTGATGTTGAAAGTTAAAACAATACCAAAGGTATTGGAGGAATGATAATGTTAGCTGGCAGTGGCCTATGTAAGCATAAAACAGCATGAACTATTCCCATTAAAATGTAGAAAAGTATATTCTGTATATTCACCATATATATGGGGCATAACAAGTCACTCCTTGCCTTTATCTCCCTAGATTTATGTCCTCACTCTGAGAGTCATTACTTTCAAATGTGCTTATTGTACTGTTGAATCTTCACCTCAAAGTCCTCAACATTTTTTTTCTATAACAATTTAGACTAAAACCAAGTCAGACATTTATTTTTTTTTTTTTTTCAGACAAAATACATGCAGCATTTACTACATTAAAAAGATTCTTGAAATGCAATAGCAAGATTACAGGCATGGTGGGTTTAAGAGGAAAAACCTGCTCTTAAAACACTCTCCCATCTCAGGGGGTAATAATATTGCTTAATTCTAGGGACTTCAGACTGGGTAGAAAATGCTAAGTAGAGCATTGGAAGGACTGCAGCTATGCAAACTGAGCAGGATCTAATTGAATTTCTAACAGATGGAAAATAATTAAATCATTTATTTTCACTACACAATTAGTAAACTCACAGGTATACCTCAGACAATAAAAAAGTTTTATCCAACCTTCTGCTAGGGATTTAAAGTTTTTATCATCTCATCTTCTCTGGATCCTTTACTTTGTGGCTCAGTTTAATCAACAGCAAGCTTGTCAACATGAAATGATTTCTGTGGTTATTTAAAAAGAAAAATACAAGTGCAAATAAACTGCTTGAGTGCCATACTACAGACAGACAGTACCTATTTTGAAGATATTACTCATTCATATACAGGCTTCTACATTCATCTGACATTTAAAAATGTTTAAGTGGTATGGATTAAATACTTGGAAATCTTATGGAAACTATTACAGCACAAAAGAGCTTGATTTTCAGATGAGGAAATGGTCTGCCTTTGGAATAGTGGAAGCCCATTTCAGCCAACTGCATTCAGGACTTTAGGGGCAAACATCAGAAGAATGTGAGCACTGGACTTCTAAGTCCAGCAACTTGTCCCCATTAGGAAACTAAATGTCTGGTGGACATATTTCTGGGTCAGGCATTCAAGTTCTGCACAATACTGAAGAAGAGCTTGACACATTATAGTGGGATGCAAAAGCTAGGACAATAATCTTTCAGAGTTCTGAAAATGCCAAGGGAAGGCCTGTAGCTGAAGTGTGGTATGTTTCAAAGACAGGAGGTTTGCTCCCTGATCCACTCAGTGCTAGGTAGCATCCATAAGTGGAAATCTACCCATGAGAAAATGCTTGCAACAGACTCATCCCAACTATACAGCACCTGGATTCTCCTCCCTCTTATGCCAGAAGGGGTATACATTTTCAATGCAAATATTGAAACTGTGAAGTTGAAGTTTCCTAGACACGGGCACTCTCAGAGTGTTCTTTTGATATCATTTGTTCTAATAGACATATACCATTGTACTATGGAAAGTGGACTCTTGTCAGACTGGGAGGTGAGAGATGTAGATAAAAAAACCCTCAGGCAGGGAAGAGAATTAAAACTAGCCTCCTAATTATGTGTGTACACCTTCTACCTCTTAGACAAGCGAGAGCTAGCCAGCTATCTGCTCGGAACCCAAGTAGTTATGGCTAAACTCAGAAAGAGTCACTTAGGCATTTGAAAGATTAATTAGCGGTTGCAGAATCACAAAACTTCAAAACTGGAAGATACTGATGGAGGTTGCCTAGTCCAAGTCCCCTGCTTAAGCAGATTCTGCTACAGTCAGTTGCCCACAATCATATCCAGTTGACTCCTGAATATCTCCAAGGATGAAGACCCCACAATCAGCAACCTGTACCAGTTCTCAGCCACTTTCATAGTAAAAATATGTTTTCATATGTTCAGATGGAGTGTCTGATGTTTCAGATTGTGCCAGTTGTCTCTTGTCCTGGACTTAGTTATCTAGTGAATACAAGTGACTCCAGGGGTAGCTAAGTGGGGGTTGAGTGAACCTGTATTCCAGTTTAAGAATTCTGTAAAACTCTTCTTTAAAAAGGAAGACTTCTTGTAGCTCTCTGCACAACAGAGAAATGTCTTCTTGAAACAGCTGCAAATGGTAAATATTTCCAAGTCTTTAACTATCCTACATTTATGAATTCCCTAGAACACTTCATAGGCTCCAGTCTCTTCATATTATAAATGTCTCTGGCTTAAGATTTTGTATCTCATTTATATAAGCCAGAATTCCAACTTCCTCTGTTTATAGATAGACTATAAACAGCAATATGAATGGTTTCTTTAGAAGTAACTGACTTCAATTTAATCATAACAATTATATTAACTGTAGCTCTGACTATATATATGCAAAAAAGGGTAATCTGAATTATGAAAGAAAGGGTAAATAGCTAAAGGTTTTGGAAAAAATGTGATATGTTCCTTGAACCATATTTTAGATTCCTACATGGAAAATAGGTCAAATCTCTAATAATTTAATTGTCATTACTTACCCTTAATGGGATCAAGAGGTTAACCACTTCATTTAGATATCTACAACTTGGAATTACAATTTGTTATAAAATCAGGCAGGTGAAATTGTTAAGGTTTCTGTTTTCACACACACAGCTTCATATTATCAAATAGATGAACAAAGTCTAAGATAAAACTTCAGTTCTTTCAGGCTATAAAATAATTACAGTTTTCTCCAAAGACATTACTAGTATTGCTTAATTCCTATTGTTTAGAGGTTGTTATTATTATGAATCTAATTTTCAACTTGGATAATGATGCTGGGGTCATATTCTGTGAATCTGGACTATCAAGACACTTGCATTAAACTTCTCCAACTGATAAAGTACAAAGTTTAAAGGAGTATTAATGGGGATGGTAGTACTTCTAACATTTCTTTGTCTTGTGAATTATGTTCTTGGACCATCAAGCCAGTTATTACTCTAGGTTGCATCATTGCGGAGCCTGATCAATATTCAGATGATAAACTCTCAGAAAACCAAGACTCAGAATCTCAAACAAGAAAAACAAAACTAAACCAAACCAAACCATTGCCTTCTTTCTTCCACAATAATAGAAGTCTAAGGAAAAAGAACTGCTAAGCTGGGAGGAGGCTCTCAGTTCTCTCTCATGTTTTCAAATGAATCAGATATTTTGAGTCTTTTTTTCTCTTACAAGCTGTCTGTTTCAGATGCCAGATCAAGTCAACCCCTAAACAATCTTAGTCATTGATAACTCATCTGATGCTTTTTCAAATATGTTGGTAAATTCCCAATTTCATTTAAATTCCTCATCTTTTGGTTGCAGTACATAAATATCAAATAAATTATACGATTTTTTTTATCCCACATTCATCTGCTACAGTGTGTATGTGATTTCAGTTTTAGTCCATTAATAGATGGCCTATTCTTTGGTTGATTTAATCTTATTCATCTTATCTTTTCTCAAATATTAAGACAAAAATGTATCTTTTAGTCCATTTCTACAGATCACAAAGCAGTGAGCAATCTTTAATTTTTATTTTCATTTTACTTCTAATTTATAGTTTTGTGTGATCATAGTGTTAGACTTACTGGAGTTCACATTAACTCACTGATGATTTTTTGTTCTCTGTTCCCCCAAAGTGTTCGCACTAAGTAGCCACAGTCTGTCATATTGCCGGTTTTATAGGGTTTGAAGTGACACATCAAGGCATTGTCCTGTTCCATAAAAAGTATGGGAGACCAAAACTGCATAATTATATTCATGTTGGAAGGCTTTTCTCAGGGATGAAATAGAGATCCTGCACACAGAAAAATTGTTCTGATCTTGGAAAAGAGCTATTTGCTAACAGAAAGTGACAGCTCACACTGTTCTAGCAGTAGTAGGAAAGACCTTTGTTTATTCATGGCAGCCATAGAAATTTGCTTGTGAGCAGATGAAGGGAAGAACTTTAAGCTACATAACACACATGATGAAAGGTTGAGAAGCAGGTGTTAAAGCAGAATAGCATCAGATTCATTATTGTGAAAGTCTGGTATGACTGCTAATTGCACAAAAGTTTTATCACTCTCTAAGGGAGTCAGAAAAGCTTTCATAAGTTTAAGGGGAAAGAATAGTGAAAGACAGGTACTCTAGTAACCAACTGTAATGAAATGTTGAGTATGGAGAAATAATTCTGTTATTATTGGTGGAAATAACAATTTTGTTGGTAGAAATAATTGATTTTTTAAATTACTTGACATAGCTGGAAAATGCATAGCCATACATTTCTTCTATGGAGTCTCCACATAAATTCTGCAATTGGAAGATTTTCTTTCTTATTCGGATACAGCTTTAATATAATACCATTTTTACTCTGCCTTCAAACTGCACTTCTGCCATACGTGAATTGACCGTACATAAAGCTACAAATGCTTAACACTAATTATGACATAACAAAGTGACAGGTTAACCATAGTGTTTAGATGTCTGGAAAAGGACTAAGGTCATTCCTCGTAGGCATGTCTTTTGATCCAGAAATCTGTAGCTCCAGATCTCTTTCTTGCTTCCCAAAGTAACAGCAAATCTAGAAAACACCAAAAAGGAGATTAATTTGTTGCCAAGCCTATAATTCAGCCTGTCAGACTTTTCAGCTATTAATACAGCATTTAGAAGTGAAGCTGTAGCCCTGTGTGATGTGATCTATTGGCTAAATAGGAGCTGTGACATTTTGCAGAAGCCAAAAGAGGTAATTACGATGCTAAGAACTTTTTGATTGGAAGCTGCAAGGCAATAATAAAACCAAAGAGAGAATGAATCATTACGGACTTTATTGTTTACCATTGAGGGAAAGACCACATATTTTGCTTTTATTGGAAAAACTCTGATTTTAAAACCTTCTTAAAAGCAAGATCAATTCACAATTAAATGTGATCCATAGAACTATAGAGGTGTGTCTTGGGTTTTCTTTTAATTATACATTTATAAACATAAAAATTTCTATGAAAAAAATAACTTTTTTATTCTATAAATAGAATATGAAATTATACATAGACACACACCCTAATGTTATTTCTGTAACATTTTCACCTCTAGCCCCCAAAACAGTAAGGGGAACACTTTTTTATTGTGTTTAAGAATATTCATTGAGAGTAGTGTATTGTGAACTAAGAGTTTGCATAATCATTCAATCATTCATCTTCCTAGGAGGTTACCATCATTAGTTTAGGAAGCTAAAAAAAAAAGAAAAAGAAGAAAATATTATCTTTGGTTAACAAATAGCTATACTACCCTGGCTAGGAGTCAGAGCTTTCATTCTTTCAGTCAATACATCATGGTGCCCCTGGGGTTTTGCTTTAATTGGAGAATTTTATTCAAGCAAACAAGATTAACACATCAGCTTTTGCAGAAGTGAGAAGAATTCTTGATTCATCCATTTCCTGTGTTACAGGGACTCAATTTGAAGTTATACAGTCCTGTAGACAATGATCTTAGAATGCAGAGCTATCTTGCTGTCTGTATGTTGTTGGCTTTTTTCACAAAGTAGAAGAAAAATATTTAGAAATAGACAGGGTTGGTTTTTTTTTCCCAAGCAAGAATGCAGTTTTAATTGCTTTGCGTTTATTCATTCTTTCCCAACCAGATCTACATTAATGCTTGGTTGTAATAGAAAAATTAATAATAAACCCCCCCCCCCCGTAATTAATTTTAAAATTGATGAAAGCCCAAACTTTTCCTGTAGTGAGTTGTAACTGGTTAATCATGTATTCACTACAGTATGGACAGACTGAAATGTTCTCTTGAACACATCCCTTTTTCATCTCCCCTGTAGCTAGAAAGAACTGAAAACTATGAGGTAAGGGGAAATCAGATCTCAAACAAGCTAAAGGAAACATTCCCATGAACAGCTTGGGTAAACTTTTCTCTGAATGTCTCTTCTGTCTATAACCAACTAAGCAAAGCACAGAAGGCTTCCATGAATTACAACACTATGAAACCAGTTTTAGTGGTAGAAAAGACAACAGCACAAAATAATCTGAAATCATCACTAGGTCTGCTTAAATTGAGACTGTTAGTGATAAACAGCTGCACTCCCAGCAGCAAAGAGTATACTTCAGAGAGGAGTCAGCCACCTGTTAGTTAGCAGTACTCTGGAAGGTTTATTTAGAAATGATTACTTTTATCTTTGCTTGCCTTGAGCTTCTCATGTACCATTCTGTATCACACATGTCTTCCAGTTCTTGTGATACAGGCTCGTGCCAGTATTCCTCAATACCTATGCATTACCAAAACAAACATGTCCACTTCATTTACAGGTCACAAACTGTACGACTATGAACTGTGTTTCCTTGAGGGAGAGAAAATATGTGTGGTTCTCCTCCTCTTCCCAGTAAATTTAATATGAAAGAAAATCAATATACAATTTAATTTTAATCTTAAAAATAAATTTGTTATCTCTGGCTTAGTGTGTCTTGTGCTGGCTGGAGGCCAGAAATATGAACAACCTGTGTTGTAGAGAAAGCCTGAGTCCTTAATCAATGCAATAGAATATTTCCATAGCCTCTCAGTATGATAAAAATCAGTTAATTACTTTGTGATAATCTTGGCCTGCTGTAAGCATGATTGAAATATTCCTGAAAAAAATCTGTGCACAGATCAAAAATTGTAGGTTTTTGCAAACTGAACAGCAACGATCCCTGTTAAAATAATAAAACCCTGTCACACAGACCCACAAAATCAGAACACGTCAGAGCTAAGGGGAATGTGTTAATCAAAGAATAACAAAGTGAAAAGTGGCTTGTTCTGACTTTAGCAAGCCCTTCTGCATGTGCATCTTTCAGCTGGAAGGGGGATTGTCTTTGCAATTATGTTTGTGAAACAGAATAGACATGGGATTGAAAATATGCTCTTGGAAATGACAATGTGGTAAAATGCTATCTTCTGTGAAAATTGCTCCATTAACTCCTTTGTTAACAGGCTGCTTCTGGTACTCAATTCAAAACCAACAAAAATTATGGATGCAGATAAAACTGCAGACAGCAAATTAGAGTTTCCACGCAATAGGGTAAAATGTTGGGTTGCCTAAGAGATTCCTTCCAAAAAACTTTAAAGAAAGGTTAAGAAAGAGAACTTAATTAATTTAAAGTGTTGGATTAGATTCTCAAGAAGTGTGAATTCAATCCAGTTAATTGTTTTTATTATGCTGGTCGTCAGAACAGTATTGCAATTTTAAAGGAATAGGGCTCAAGGCATTAGCGTGAAAATTAGGAAAGCTGAGTTGAGAAAGGACTGTGTATTATGGAAGGGAAAGATGAGGTGAAGAGAAAGATCAAAAACGTGTCAAAAGTGTCTACAATAAAATTCAACCTACATGTTTCACACCAGAGAGCAAAGAAAACCTTCCAAAGAAGATATTAACTCACCCCCAAGCATATAAGACTTTTAAGAGGGTTCTGTCACCAAGTACTATAGCCTAATGCGTGTACTTCAGTTCTTAAAATGTAAAATCTTTGAGCTGCTATAGAAATACATGTGCTATAGAAAGATATAACAAAGAGGACTTGGAGAACTTTTTTTAATGGGCAAGAGTTTCTTCCTGTTCTAGACTCACCAGTGCTCAGGTTTCTTCATATGAATCTGCAATATTATGTACATTTTTCCCCAGGCAAAGTTGGTCCTATTTTTTGTGAGCTTATTTCTTTACCAATGAGGGCTTGACTGAACAATCATGTCCCCTCTGACATATTGCAATCCCCACAGGTGTTAATGGAGATTTAAAATGTTAAAATTATCATTAGTGCGATTTCTATTCCTGCATAAAGAGGGTTACATCAGAGAATCAGTTAATTTTCACTACTTTTATCCTCCACCAGCAATGAAGTTGCCTCCAAAAGAAGTAAGGTAGTGGGGCTCACCCATTCTCTTACTAGTCTGCCTTTTTCCCTAAATATCTAATGATCTGTTCTCTTTTACTTTGTGACACAGAGCTATGGTAATGGCCCTGACAGCAGAGAACAGATGAGATTTCAGCCAACGGATGTTCTTCTTTGTATTCACATGCATTATCAGAGAACTACAGAGCACTGATTACAGGTTACATCCAGCTACTCTCTAAGCTCTCAAAAGAGGAGCTACAGGATGATCTTTACAACTCCTACCCAGTGCTCACAGCATTATGTTCTCTTGGAAATCCTAAGGAATGCTAGACTTCATTTAACAACCCTTGCTCTTTGTATACATCCTTGATAGCTCCAGTTCGTTTCATTTGTGCCACGCATTGTCTCAACATCACAGGTGGCATTCTTGAAGAAGCTTCATTCTTGATGAAAATTTCAAGTTTAAAATAATTAATTTTGAAGAAAACACTACATCATATATGCTCTGAAGAAAATTAAATTTAATACCTACATACTTGTCGTGGTCTAAACTCTGTCAGCAATGCAGTCTCGCTCACTCACTCCCCTCCTTCCTTCCCCCTCCCAGCTCCCGGAGGGATGGGGAGGAGAATCAAAAGAATGTAA
>JBCJKH010010267.1:1649-12152 GCA_039877255.1 Loriculus beryllinus | reverse complement strand
TGCCATGGTTTAGTGTGAGGTGTCCCTGCCCATGGCAGGGGGGTTGGAACTGGATGATCTTAAGGTCCTTTCCAACCGGAACCACTCTATCATTCTATAATGGGGTGACGTTCTCTGCTGGTGAATGTTTGATGAGCATGAATGCTCCTAGAATCAGAACAGGTCACAGCAAATCCCTGCTCTAGCCTTCTCCAACCCCTTCTCTCCCCATCCCTGAAGGGCTGAAATGACAGAATCCTGTGTTTGGGTCACTTGGAAGCTACTATTATGTCCTTAGTCAGATTACAATACATAAAAAGATCAGACTATACAGAAGCATCCCTACTTTGCCTTAATTATTATATTTAAGAAAATACAAGTATTGTGAAGGTTACAGTTTGGTTTGTGTTCCCCTTTCACGCCCAATTATTAGTAATATCCCTAATCTGTGATAATGGAACACCACCTTCAAAACAAAATTCACAGGTCAAATATGAATGGTAGAAGGTTTCTTTTTTTTTTTTTTTTTGTTATTTTAGTCTTTTTATATAAAAACATTTTTGTGGTGAGTGATTTAATTTTAATGCATCCAGAAATCATTCATCAGTTTGAAAGGGGATTTTTTTCTTCAAAAGCATTTTTATTAGCAGATGTCTTTCAGAATTGAAAAATCAGATTGAGTTTCTGTTTGAGGGTGGGACTACATTTATAGTAGATATAGATTGAAAGGATTCCATACACATCCTTGTAAAGATACAACAGTGGCACTCAACAGCAAGGCTAGCACCAAGGCAGTGCATAAATCTTCATGTTCTTAGTTTATTCATATCTTTGTTCAGTCTAAAAGACAGCTGAGTGCTGGGGAACAGTGAGCCATTAGCAAAATGAAAACTTTAAATCACAGTTAAGCAGGAATGCATGGGATGTGAACTGTGTGGTAACAGTTCATAATGAGTGTTCTGTTCTTTGTGAGAGAGAAAACTATGTAATCTCTTACCAAACAGCAAGAAAGGAATTATTATTTCAGTATTGTGGGGGATTTGCCCATCAGTTGAAGCAGAAATAAAACTTTCCTCCCGGTTCTTTGGTGTGGAAAGACTGTTTTACTCTAACATTACCCCTATTTTAAATAAGGGGAACTGATACAGAAAATTTATTAGTTCATCGGTCGCAAAATTTGTGTCTATATAGTTTACAACTGATTATTAACACTATTAAAAGTGCTAAATACCCACGCCCCTCTTTGCAATGAAAAGCAATAGTATCTGGGTAGTTTACAGTAGTTTACCTTTGCTTGTGAAAAGTCACTATCTACTGGAGCGAAGGTGAATTTGTTGTTCTAAGGCAGATTTAATAATAAAAAGTGGAAGGCTGGAGATCACTATCAGGAAATAAGTAATAATAATGATGAATTTATCATCATTTTAAGTCTTAAAATATTTATTTGATGGGCAGATTGCTTTGACAGCTATAAAAGACCTGATCGTGCAGTCCTGCCTGCAGTAAATTTAGAGTGTCAATGCTGTCTTTAGGGATTCAGGGATGCCCCTATTTAGAATAGCCAAGCCCATGCCAATTCCTGGATCATCTACAGCACCTCCAGAGTGATGTTTGCCTCCTGCTGTTGTGTACACAAATGGTTGGGAAGTTTGCAGCCATAAAGGAGAACGCCCGTGGAAAATCATTATAGGCAGGTTTAAGGTAAAAACATTCATGAGCAGAAAACTATTTTATACAAATTGGACTTGTGTCCCTTCCTACAGAACAGGGATAACACAAAGTGTCTTATGCCCAATGTCAGAATAGCTGCAATATGTTAACTCCTGCATCTGTACACTTGTCCCTGTATATTGCCTTTGCTGCTTTTTGTATCATACAGGAGGATGATGGCCTTTCCTTAAGGCTACAGAAAGTCTGATAGTTCCTTGTATTAATGTATTCTGTACAGATAATACACTGTTATGTATACCATAACTTCTTTGCAAGAAAAACCTGAAATGATAAAACCTGCTGGCAGTGTCTGGTGTCTTCCGTACTGGTATCCAGATATTATAGTATCCTATAAAAACACAGATGTAAATCATTTCTTGATTAAAATTAGACATACTGGAATTGGTTAATAACTTACTTGTTCACATGCCAGAAAGACGACAATGTCTCCCTTCTCTTTTGAATAGTGTATCTCAAAGAGCAGACTTAGTGCAGACAGAAAGGGGTCTTTCTGAATGCTGCAAGAGTAGACAACCTCTGCTTGGTGTTTGCTTTCCACTCTTATGAGGGGGGTGCTGCCATAATATTGTTGCAGTTTGCTGGACATGTGAGGGGCAGTGAGTATTACCAGCCTTAGTTCTGGTCTTGATAGCAAGACATCTTTAAGGAGGGCAAGTAATGCATCTGTTGCAACAGTTCTTTCATGCACATCATCCAAGATGATAACACCGTAATAGTTCAGAAGAGGCGTAGACATCATTTCCCTTTGTAGCATATCATCTGTACAGTATCTGTAGCAAACAAACAGAAAACAGTGCAAAGTTGCTTGGATCCAGATGTGATTGTAGGACATAAATTCATGATCCTGGAGGCAGTTTGGTTCTTTCTGCTCAACAAGAAAGATTTGATAAGAACAGAGAGTCTATTCTGTAGATGTTTTCACAGTCTCAACTATATGCTTAAATCTGAGCTACCTGGTCTAGTGGAAGATGTCCCGGCCACTGGAAAGGGGCTAGAACTAGATGAGATTTAAGGTCCCGTTCAACCCAAATCATTCTCACATTATAAGGCTCTCTATTCACTTTATCCTTATTATTCCCACTGGTACTGGAAGTGTTTTAATTCTAATATTTTTTGCTCAGTAGGATTTTGGATTCTTGAACCAGGTTTCTCTGTGTGAGAGGATAGGTTTTGTTTCCCTTTCATATCAGGAGCAGCTGCAAGATGTGCTGCAGAATGAGGTTTATAGAGTGATTCATGAAGGACACACAAAAGGAAGAGCAGTAGAAGTTGATCTTTCAGAAGTGGTAAGTATCCTCTTCTCCACTGGTAATCAGTGGCTACTTTAGGATCTAGATCTTAGAGTTTGTGCCTGACATATTAAGGAAACAGAAAATAAATCTCCTAACTTTCAGAGAAGCTAAAAATCTGAACCCCTCTGTTGCTGCTGTCACCTGTCTGTATTTAATACATGAGGTGTATTTCTTATCTCTTAAAAGTCCTCTAAGCGTTTTTTTTTTTCCTCTTGTTATTGAATATACCCTTCTCTAGCCAGGATTTTTGATTGCCTTTAAATTCCAGCTTTGCTTAGTGATAGATTATCCCATGTTCTCTTATGGCAATGAAGACTCCTGGAAAATAGAGAAAACACAAGTAGAATGATACGGGGGTTACAGAGGTGCTTAGTCAAGTTTTGTACAGATGATAACCTTGCCCACTTAAATCTCTACTACAGTTTAGCACAGAATACCTCCTTCAAGCCTTTTACATCTTATGATTCATCACTAGATCTTCAGTACCTGCACTTTACAATATTATACACAACTTTATAAAGCAATGTTTTGTTTTCATACTGTGTGCAAAGATCTTTGGCATCTGCAGCAGTGTTCCCCCATGGTTGTTAGGTTGTCTGTCCTGACCACATTAGTAGAGCAGTGCAATGAAGGGCTGGAGCGCTGTCAGCTGCAAACAACTCTAAGCTACAGTTTAGTTTGAATTAAAACCCAAACACAAACCTCAGGATAGTTTCTGTTGTGCAGCAGCTTTCAAACGGGATGAAATACCCCACTTCATGGCCAACATTGACATCCATTTCATCAGCTACGCGCAGTGCCAGCCGCACCGCTGTCTGCTTGTGAACCTGGGTGCATACAACTACAACGTGTTGATAGTGGACAGAGAGGCAGTACTCAGCACACCACTGAGGGATCTGTGAGTAAATAGGAAAAGATGTATCTGGTGTTTGACATATTTAGCAGAGACTGTAATGCAAAAGAAATAGGCAGAGCTAAAACAACCTGAGCACCCATTGCTTGACTGCTGCACTTTACAGAAATGATCTGCCCTCATAAATGTCAAGACCTAGACTTTCTTCCATAGTCAAGAGTTGGAGTGACATGGGCTAAGAGGTTCTCCTGGGGATTTCTTATTTCTCAGATTAGTCTGACTATAGTGCAGAAGGGAGAGAATTGGCCTCCGAGGAGCATGTAACGCTGGCAGTATCATTCTTAAGCATCTGCTGATGGATCCAGCAATGTTAGTGCAGTTGTTATTGGTGGTTGCTCAGCTGGCTCAGCAGTAAATTTGCCTGTGCCATATCGTATTCAGGTGCTTGACATGAGAAACATGTCCTGAGAAGAAGAGGATTTCAAATTGACAAATGCCATAGTAAATATATGTAACTTCAGATTAATTACTCCCTAAACAAAGACAAACTGAGCTGCTCCAGAAATGCAAACAATGGCTCTCTATATAGTTACAGTAGAAAATCCACACCAGAAAATATGAATGTGTCAAGAGAAAGTAAAATTACATTATAAATATCATTGTAGTGAAAGTATTAGGTTTCAAATCCTTGACTTAGTCAACATATATAACCTAGGTGCATGAGCCACATACCACTTGTTTCTCTATAGTTATTTTAGTTTCTAGAAATGTCTAAAACTTAGCCAGCAATGTGTTAAGGACAATTGAAATGGCTATCCTTTCTTAGCAAGGACTTTAGTGTTACACAAAGTTTGGTTTGTATAAATTAAAGTCAATAACAAGGGGTAAAGACTTTGCACTCCAAAAAATATTCCCAGCATGAGATAGGTTTGTATCCATTTTATAGGAATGCAGAATTTCCAGTGAGAAGTAGGATGTCTCTAGTTCCATATGTGCTCTCTAGCAGTGTCCAGCACAAGGTCTCTGACAGGTATGGGATACCAGGCAGCAGTAGTTATCCTACAGCTTTACCTGCAGGGAAGTTTTCTCCTTATCCCACTCATAAACAGTATTCTGACTTATAACACTTGAGAATTCTCTGCTTGCTCTGGTAACAGACTTAGGTTGTTCTATATTATTACAACAGAACTTGATATTCCTAGTGGCTATTTTTGTGTTTAGGGTAAATTGAGATCTTGGCTTCAGTGATGTCTTTTAACGTGAGTTCTGTTAAGTGTGTATCCTCTGAAAAAGCATTTGCTTTTGGCTGAAGTGAGGGAAAGGCCATTACTTCTCCCTGAGAAGGAGCCATACTGATTTCAATCCTTCATTCCCTGAGGACTTTTTTCACCTTCTCTTATGACCTGCCTGCAAATCCACTGTATTTCTTTCCTGATATAGCAGTAATCAGAACTCAAACACACTTTCTCAGTAAGAATATGTATTGAATCCAAGACAGGAATTGCAGAGTTGATAATTTCCACTCGGTGTTCAGGGTGATGATGGGCAAAAAAGGATCAAATGGCAAGTTTAGAAATTAGGAAGCTTGCACTTAGGAAGTTTAGACATTAGGAAGAATCGCTTTGCTATGAGGGTGGAAGGTGTCTCTGCTTGTGGAAGAGGGTTGAACTAGATGATCTTTAAAGTCCCTTCCAATCTGAATCATTTATGATTCTATGACTAGTCATTGTTAAGGAGAAGGCAATGAAATTCTCCAAGTGAGCAAAATAGTGCCCAGCCAAATGTAGAAGGAAAGATTTATTTCAGGTTACATTAGTATTTTATCAGTGAGTCCTGCATATTTTACACTTAGCCTTGGCCTCTGTGAAGGAAATACTGCTGTAATTTCAGTCAGGAAGGATTTCAGCTGATACATTCTGTATTACGTTTGAAAGCGTATATTGGGTTGGTTTTCAACTTGATATGTGATGTGATGCACAGAGCTAAAATTTACAGTGCACATACGGGTAGATAAAATAATATTTGATACAGGATTTTCTCAGGTTATGTGCGTAATTGATGCTGAATTTTAAACTATGGTAGTTAGTGCATTTGGTCTTCAGTGTTCAGAAATGGCTCGATATTTGTAAGTTTAGTGTTTAGTACTAAAGAAGTTGTAGATTGAGATTTTTGTGGGTTGTTTATGACACTGTTTCAGACAATTAGAGCCTGAGAAATGTCATTCTTCACTGCTCAGCTTACCCTTAAACTCAAAGGACATCATCAACCAAATAAAAATGGTTTGTAAGGGAAAAAGTCAGTGTCAATTGTTGGTGAATATTTGAAGAATGTTATTTAAATGCATGCTCATATACATATATTTTAATCTGGTTTTGTCCACGTTAATCTTTATTCAGCTTCTGTAGTTCACTTTCCCTCTCTGGCCTTAATACCTCAGATTACTATAAATGGCTGCACATCTGTCTCTACATTGAGAACCCTGAACTCAATATGTACATACACCGTGGCTGAGCTCTTAACGGGATGTTATTATATGGCAATACCATACTGTATTCAGCATAGCAACAGCCCACTACTAACAGAAAGCAGATACTAGTAGAATATAAATCTGGATATTGATACAAGTAAAGGACAACAGCTGTGAATAGTGAATGCATGGCAAAAAGATTTTGCTGTTTTCAAAATATGTATGTTAGTAAAATAATAAGTATGCAACATTAAATGTTCTAATAATAATTAAACACACCCCCCCCAGCCAAGTATGTTGTACTGACCTGGGAGCTCTTGCCAGTCTTAGCATCTCCTGACACAATCACAATTTGATTATGAAGCAAACATTCCAGAAAAGTCTGTTTCTCTTTCCATACTGGGAGTTCTTCTCTTTCTTTCAGGAGTTTATAATAACGGGAAGAGTAAGGCAAGCCATCAAAAGGATTAAGCTCAAAATCTTCTCCACATACTGGTATTTCCTCTTCATCACCATCGCTGCAGTCAAGTGATTCTGAGAAGCAGTGGATCTCTGGAGAAAGGCTTAAAACCTCCATTTTTCTTATATATATTATTCCCAGCAAAGCCACATCAGTAATGGAAGGAGTCCTTTGTGCACTGATTGATCATTCAGGCCCCCTAAACCTGTGGAAATCCATTTCTGCTTGCTCTAGGATTAGTATTTCCCAGCTCTTCAGTTTAAAAGTTCAGTCTTGGGGTCCAGCTGCCTCCTTTGTGGTCTGTTTGTCACCCTTCAAGTGGTTCAATAACCAAAATGAACCCCGAGGAAATAGATTTTAAACAATCATCCAAACTCTTAAAAATAGCAATGATTAAACCAAAAGATGTTAAAGAGAAGCTGAGCAGCTTTTGCACTCTAGCAGCACTTTAAAGCCAGCCCATGAGCACTGGGCAGTGTGTTTGCTCTCGGCTGCTACTGCTCGGCCAGGCTGGAGAATAATTGGGAAAGAGCACGCTGAGCCTGACCTTTATCACTCCCGGCTGCCTGAATAGGAGGCTCTGGAGTGATTGTTGTGACTGCAGGGATGTTAACGTGGCCAGCTAATCCCAGCACAATGGCGTTCACTCCTGGGTGCACTGAAACCGGGAGGTAACGGCTGCGTGAAAGCATCCAGCGGGAACAGCCACTCTTTATTAGAAGTTCTTTGCAGTGCTTTAGAAAGTCAGGGTAGTAAAAAGTCGTTTTATATCCTCTATCAACTCTATTTGGAAATATTTTAACAGCTTCTGCTGCAATTAAAAACCTAAAATACACTTAATACATTAAAACAAGCTGAGCGATGCCAATTCTAACCCTTCAAGGGCACCAGAAGTGGCCTTGAAAGATGAGGGAAGAAAAAACTACTGATGTAAAGTAACTGCAACACTTAGGACTCAAAAGTAGCAAAACAGTTTCCTAATCTTGACTGATCTGTGCTGTAACACAAGTATTGAATAACACCATTTATTTTAGTTCCAGGGGCAAGTGTCCTCTTGAACAATGGTTCTGATCGTGTCTTGATGAACAGACTGTGAGCACAATGCTTGTGTGCTTTTTCTTTATCGAGCTTTTTCTGCACTAAGTAATATAATAAAAGTTATCGCCTCTTCTTACAGATTTTTCTTGTTTCATAGCTTTGGACCATATTGGCTGCAGTGCTATTAATGAATTCTCTGATGACAGCAGCATGGAAAACCATCAAAAAGAAGTAGGAGAAACTCTTTTATTCATCAGTCTGAATATCTCAATCCAAATGAGATAAGTCTAATTACATGGTGCTCACAAAACAGGCTGATTCTTGGCACTTAGAGCGGCTGGTAGCAAAGACTGACAGATTGCCCAGTTTGAAGGCCAAAACCAAACGTGATCTTCTGGAGGAGCATTTCTGAAAGGCAAAAGGACCTGGGGACTTACCTGCCCATTGTCTAGGCTTATGGTACTGCAAAATACACATTGGATTAACCACCAGTGGGGTTGTACTTGATGGGGCTTGAGCAAATTGGTCTAGAGAAGGTGTTCCTGTCTCTGGCAGGGGGCTGGAGCTTTAAGGTTCCTTCCAACCCAAACCATTCCAGGGTTCTATAATACCTGTGAAGATAACAGGAGTCTGATTTTCATGCTCAGTAACACTGAATTAGGTCTCATTTAGCTGAACTTGGAAAACAATCCTTCCAGTGACCTTGGTGGCTCCCTTAATAGGTAATGATTTATCTGATTCTGTGCTACATCCTTCCTGATTTATTGTTGTAAGTTCACTACCACTGAGGTCTCTGCCTTTCTCAAATGTGGTTGAAATCCTTCAACAGGTCATAAGTGTCAAGAGGGGACTGAAAGTGCAATCCTACAAAGGATGTTTTCTGTGAAATTCATCTTAAAATGACATGACACAAACAGGTGAATTGCTGTTATCCTGTGTTCTACCTGGTTTTCACATTCTTAGTAGTGGTATGTGCTCTCTGCTTTCCTCAGTTGCAGTATAGGCTTGTCTTCAGAACATTAAGACTTGGACAGCAGTAGTTTCTGGTTCATTAAACAAATATGAATGGTCGTAACACAGCAATTCTTTTGTTTTTCCTTTTGGTACCTGTGATGGAGGAGAGCCAGTTTAAATGCTACCAATACAAGAAGAATGTTTACTATTTGGCACTTAAATATTATGAAACTGATATTCCTTCCATGTTAATGAATGTTTTAACAAGGCAGGCTGTTAAGTGATTTACACTATTTATCTTTGCTAAAAAGGGCTGTGTTAAAGCTTTATCCTGATCTTCAGCCAGGTATGTGATTGAGTATTTTGAGCCTTTTCCTAGAGCATCAGCCCAACAGCTCTCTGCAGGCATCTTCTATGGCAGTCAAGGAGTCTAATGAGCTAAGCCAAACACTGGGTTAGGAGTGTGATTGAGCATTGCCTTTGTAAATTAAGACATCCAAGCTGTACTGCTCAATATGCCCTGTGCTACTCAATATGCCTCATTGCTTTACTTCTGCCATTTTCTTCCAGACTGTTTGTTTCTAGTCTTGCCTCCTTTTGTCCTTGATTTTGATCTCATGATGTCTGTCTCTCCTGGTCCTTCTGCCTGCTTTTGACCACTCTGTTGAACGTCACCTGTGGTGCCCGTGTGATTGTTCTTGGCTTTGGCTTTGCTATTGAGCAGGATCTCTTCTTCCCTTTGGAGTTTTGCACCTTTTTCTGACAAGGCTTCTCGATCATCTCTTGATTGCTGTCATTATAGCAGGCCCTTTGGGATTTACAAGCTATGCATTTTAACAAAATACAGGATTTAATTAATTCCAACAAATAACAGAAACACGCACTGCAAATGAGTGCTTTTAGTAAATTAGGGTATAAGCTACTTTCAAAGATATCAATGAGAACTTTGCTATTGAATTAAATTATATATTGTTGTGCAAGTGCTCATGATAATGTGCTGTAGGAAAGCAGTAAATACTACATAACATGTTCTGTAGCTTTAATAAAGCCCTGTTAATATATAGGTACTCTGCAGCTTTGCTATTAAATCTTTCAGAGAAGGAGGATTTTCTATGGGTAATTTATACAGAATTTGGATTTGGAATATCAGTGGTGTTGCAGAGTTCTTTCTTCTCTGTTCTATTTTTCTTCCCCCACTTTGGCAGCAATAAGAATGGGAATTCAAGGGTATCACTTCCTTTTTTCCCCAAGAACGTTGTTTAAATAGAGTATCAGATTAAATTTGCTTCATAATGATGCAAATAAAGCCTATGAAATATGAACGTGAAATATATGACATTTGAAAAAGCAAAATTATAGTTTATTCTTGGTAGATAAGAACCAGCAGATGCTGTCAAGAACAGTTCCTCTTTCCATCCTATTTTCCAGCACAAGAACTTTTGACGCCAAATCCTTCCAGCACTTGGCCTTTGTCCACTGGGACATGGAACTGCATCTTTAAAGCTGAAAGTGGAGGGTCTGTTCCTAACCTTGTGTTCCATTTGTCCTGAAGGTCTGCTAATTCTCCCTTTTAACATAAAGAAAAATGTATGCTGGTAAAACACCCAATTATTCCTCTCCTCTACCCTTTAGACCAGGGGCTCTGAGGGTGCTCCCTTTGAGGGTGCTGAGGCGCTGGCACAGGGTGCCCAGAGAAGCTGTGGCTGCCCCATCCCTGGCAGTGTTCAAG
>JBCJKH010010265.1:0-28496 GCA_039877255.1 Loriculus beryllinus | reverse complement strand
AACACTGCCAGGGATGGGGCAGCCACAGCTTCTCTGGGCACCCTGTGCCAGCGCCTCAGCACCCTCACAGGGAAGTTCTTTCCCAATATTTCATCTAAATACTTCTCATCCCACAACTTCCTTGTGTACCCCACTATTCCTGGTGACTGCCAGCTGAAGGCACACTTTACTCTCCATCTGCAAACAGAGCCTGAAACTCCAACTCAAAAGGAGTGAGGTTCTATTCCTTACAGCTGACCAGCAGCTTCTAAACACCATAGCCCATCAGCAGGAATACTAAGCACATATATTCACCATTTTATCAGTTGAAACTGGCTTAGAAGCTATTCCACATAGAAGGCAGGAACTGGGAACTGCAGTAGGGAGGTAGATGGAAGAAGTAAAACGGTGATGTTTAATTTAGCTGCACATACTTCACATGGCAGCAGCATCTCTCCTATGACTTCCTGAAAACATGCCACTATTCCCCCATTTTGCAGAGATATTTCTATGGGGAATTCAAGTGGCCAAAGAGTGGAAGCTACTACATTTGATGTTCTGAATGTGAGGTGGAAGTAATGCTGAGTCAGCACACCAACAGCCATCTCCCTTTTGAGACACTGTCAGTCTGAGGACACTCACCTGTCTGAGCTCTCACTGATAAAAGAAATAAATAAGTTACATTTAACCCATTATTGTCATGTCACAATCAGAGCACAAGTTGGAATCTTCACAATATTTAGAAGTATGTAATATGAAATGCAGAAATCCATAGAAAGCCCTCTGGAAATCTAGGCAAGCTGGTGGTCTCCAAACATGTACTTGAGACAATGCCAGGTGAACAGGAAAGTGAATCAAGACTGCCTCCTTCGTTATTGCTTGACACAAAAGAGAGGAAAGCAGGGACAGTGGCTAACTCATACCAAAGCTAGAGGTCAACAAAAGGCAAGAAGTTGTACAAGAGTGAAGTGTTGACAGCAGGCAGTAAGGCTGTCTTGGAACAAACACATTTAATAAAGGCAACACATTAAAAAAAAACCCACAAACGTGTAAAATACTCAAGTGGTGAGCTATTTCCAAAGGAGTGACTGCAGACTAAGAGGTACCAATGGGGTGGAGAAACGTCTGAACTGCCCGCAGGAGCCTGGCTGGAGATGGCGCTGCTACCCCACGAAGCTGCCTCCTCCTCCTCCTCTGCTGGCAGGGTTTCCAGCTGTCCTGACCAAGAGGTCACCAACCTTCTGTAGGAAGGGTGAAAACCTGGCTGGCCTGAGCATCTGCATGCTCCAAGCTTTCTGTAAAGGGGTTAACACCCAGTTTCCAGGCAATTTCCCAAAGGAAGGTCCGAGCACGCTGTTATTTCCAATCCCCAGCACTAACAGGGCAGTGACTGACTCTTGGAATTTTCCAACCAGACATAAAGCAGTTGAATGACTTAGCCCCTGCCAGGCTTTGCAGTACCACAGGGGTCAGCAGTTCAGAAAGCACCACCAGTGCATCTTCAGAACTGTCTGGTTTCTGCTCCCAACCCTCACAACAGCCACTAGCTCAGCCCAATGCATTTGGTGCTGCATGTCCACTGGCAATAGCCACCCTCAACACTGCACCTTCCTGCTCCAAGCAGGTCCAAATGGTGCGGTGGTTAATGCCAGTCACAATGCCATAGAGGCTGAGCTACCAACCTCAACAGAAAGGTTAAGGGCAGAAAACCCAAATTTAGACAAGACTTCGGAAAACCTCTATAAAAATAAGCAGGTTAAAATTCCCTTTATATTCCCCCTATGGTGAACAGACCTAAGGGCACCTTTGCCCACACGTATTGCTCTAAGTCAGCTTCACCATACAATCAATCACCATGTACTCTGTCCAGACAGAGCATCAACGTTGTAGAAGGTTCTTAATACAGCCAAACCAGCAGGTTTTTGGTCGGTTGCAGTAACCTGGTGTTCAGCAGCTTGGGGGCTGTTATCAGAATGGTGTAAATAAGCTATGGCTGGAGGAAGAATTACTTCACCACATCACCCATATGTCCACAGGATCCAGTTACCAGACACAAAGGAGTGTTCTGCACTCGCTGGTTCCTTTCAACAGCAAGTCAGCTAACAACACGTGAACACCAAGGTATTTGGAGCCCCAGAGCTCAGCTTCAAGAAGCTTTTCCACCTTTAGTACATGCTGCTGCTCCCATCCCAGGGTCACGTTGGAAGGAAGAAGAGGCAGAAGGCAACAAGTCCCAAAGCACTTCATCGGTAAATGAGATCCAATTCCTATCTCAAAGGTTCCAGGACTGCAGACAGTTTAAAACACATACAGGTGGTTTATGGGGCAGGAAGAGGAAGAATTCCAGGCCTTGAAAGCTTGATCTAGGACCAAGCAGTACACTAGGCTCTTCATTTCAGTGTGGAAGGCAGATCCATTGCTCACAAGTCTGTGTCATTTGCAGTAATAAAAGGTTTGGGAGCTGTCAGTGCTAGCAGCCAACATTTAGCAATACACTGAAGCTGCGCTCATACACGTAGGAATAAAATCCCCTTCCCTGCCTCAGGAACAGTCCAGGGTACGTCTGGATAGGCAATAAAACCACTGGGTCCAACTACATATCAAGCAGAGAGATCACTTTGAAGCCTCAGGGAGGGAGGAACGTGCAGCTTGAATCTGAGACAACGTCAGCCAAGGTTAGGGGAAGAGGAGGAGAAAACAGACTTCAGTGTGTTACCTTTGCAAACTCAAGTTATGGTCTTTCTTCCCTCTTCCCCCGTCCCTCTATTCCTTCTCTCCCAAGCTTCCTATGCAGAGGCTCTGCCACTGGAGAGTGTGATCAGGAGATAGTTTAAGACACAATATCTGTGTGGCCTTTATAAAAAGGGAAAGAGTCCTGTGTTCTGGAATAAGGAGTGGGAAGTCTCCTCCTGCCACGTGTCTGAGGAAAGCTCAGTCATGATGTCCGGCCCTCACTCCAGTGATGGGCAAAGACTGGCAGAGCCAGGGGAGAAACAGCCTGGCTTACACCACAGGTAGAACCCACGGATGTGGTAGGAACCTGTACAGGGGAGGTTGTATTTGAAGCAAGAGTTTAAACAAAGGCTTCCTCATTGGGAGTGCCATTGATTTTGAAGAAGAGTTTGGCATCCTCCACCTTCTGCTTTTTTTCTCTCTCTAGCCTGCGCCTGTAGCACACCAGGTAGATTGGAAGGCAGAAACCCAAGAAGCTCAGACCAAGCAAGCCGACATTCACCTGCAAGGAGGGAAGACAAAACACACTCAGGCAGGCTATGAAGACAACCCAGTCATGCATGCCACAGTGTCAGAACCCAGCCCATGTCACTCAGCTGCGGGCAAACTGGGAGACGCCCTGTTCAGCGTATTGACAACAGCCTCCACAGGATTACATTTACACTGCTGTGCCCAGAGCACATGTAGGAGCTAAATGCTGCAGGAGTTGGAGGCTCTGGATCATAACTGCAATGGTTTTGCTCCATACAACAGGCAGCAAAAGCCTACTGGGGTGGGCACAGGGGGAGAGTCCTCATTTCTAGGCTACAAGGCCTTCCCCATGTCATGATTTTATTAAGCTGCCCAAACAGGCTCTCATCAAGACAGAATATTAGCCCTGCCCTCAATAGTCACTTGGCTTTTCAGACATTAGCATCAGCAACCTCAAATTCACTGGTAATCAGAGCTAATAGCTCACAAGGGAAAGGGTATTTCTATGGCACTAAGGTCCACACAGATTCACTCACTTTCACTTGACAGGTTTTGACTTGCCACACAAACTGGTAGCATAAAGCATGCCTGCAGCCTTCTCACTCCCTTTCTACACCACCAGAATAAGGGTTTCCCTCCCAGGGAATCATTACACACACACAGGGAAGTCTCTTGGACAGCACCAAGCTAACAGCAGACTAAAATTCCAGCTGGTTTTAACCTTGGTCCAAAGAAATGAGCCCAAATCATGTTAAGCACTAAGCTTTGACGTTAAGTTTGAGAAGAACTTGCCCAAAGAGGGTCTCCTTCCAAAGGTCCCGTCAATGCCATGAAAAGAGGCTGCTGCAGAAGGGCGAAGAGGGCACTGATCAATGACTGCAACCCTGTCAAGCTGCCAAACTGGGTAGAGGGGTATCTGTCAACAGAGAAAGCAGCATTATTATGTGTCACCTTGACTGTTCACATCACTCCGGTCAGATTACATTCCCAGACAACTCCCACAACACAACACAGACCCCAGACATGCATAATATGAAGAACTTCTCTCTTATGTATATGACTGATGTATATGTATGTATAGACTGATGTATAACTACCTCTTTGTATAGAGCATGTAGCTGTACCCCATGGTGTGCACAGTGCCTTTCCAGACTATTCTGATCCTGAGCTCTCAAACTTAAGCAGCATCAGATCTAGCACTTGTTCTGTTTCCCAGCTGTACTGCAGGCAGGTGGAAGTGCTTATACAACTACCATTGCTATTGCAAAGGGACAAGAGTGTTGACATTTACAAGCTAAAAGCAGGGCCTCTTTATCCAGATGATTGCATTTGTGGCTGAGCAATCACTGTCATCTGGTCATAACAATTTGCTCCCTGTAGAAGTGAGTGAAACCTGCACAACAGGTTGGTGTGTGTTTTCCTTTTTAGAGGACAAGTCTGGTCCTAAGTCAAACTAAACAACACTGTTGATTGGGAAGTGCTGAATATCAGATACTACTCATGGAAAAACAAATTTCAGGGACAGCCTACCATCATTCTCTATCCATGACTGAGCAGTGTTTAAAAAGGGTCAGGTTAAACTAAGCTTGGAAAGAAAGAAGTGGGTCCAAACCTTGAAATATTCAGAGGTTACTCTCAAAGCAAAAAAGCCTCAGTCCAGGAAGTTCCAGAGTTGCAATAGTCAAACAGGATTAGTGTAGAAGCAAGATGATATGTACAGCAACAAGCATTTATCTTGCCCAAGACATAAATATTTCACTTCTCGCTGCCAAGGAACCAAAGTCTTATGCATTTTTGAAGCAGAATTTAGGCTAGTTTTCTAGTCTGGATTCCTTGGACATTGGGACTAAAGCCCTTGACAGAAGGAATCTGTGGAGTCGCTATCCACATAGATATTCAAAACCCAATTGACACAGTCCTGGCAATGTGCTGTAGCTGCTTGAACATGAGGGTTGGACTCAGTGGTCTTAATAGGTCCCTTCCCACCTCAACAATATCTGAAGGACAAGAGCTTCTTTCTGTTCCTCAGGACAGAGGGACAGATCTATTCCCAAACCAAAACCATTGCTTCATAAGAAAGAGTATTTAGATTCAGCTATTGATAGTTTGGTGCATTGAAAACAGGATGGATGATGGCCTGGGAAAGGGAGCGGGCATCACTAATGGAATCTTGAGCAATGCTTTACCCATGTGATTTCAGAGCAGATCAGTAGCAATGTCTTATGTTAATGTTTTACCCAGACACGTAGCTACTCATTATAAGACAAAAAAAAGCCTTGGAGTTTTTACTATATAACCTTAGTGTCAACAGCCTAGTGTCATACCCGAGGCTCATTTACAGCTGTTCCTGTCTCATTGCAGTAGCTGTGCCAAAGGGATTAGCTGTTTCTGAACAAGGAAAACATCAGCTAGGACTTCAGCCCAACTATTATCACAGCCAGTGGTGACTGAGGAAACAAGTTACATCATTTTTCCCCTCTGACCACAGAGACTTCACATCCTGATCCCCCTCTCACGTGAGCAGTTTATCATCCCAAACCAGTTTACCTGGCCAGCCATGTATTGTAGACAAGCAGAGACTTACACAGCTGCATAAAGGCCTCCCACAGCCGAGTGGATGAATCCTCTCACAATGGTGTGCAAAATGAAGGAAAGAATCTGGAAAGAGAAGCAGAAGATGTCACATCCTAGATCCCACCTGGTTGCACCATACCCCAGCGTGACACTCCTAAAAGCTCTTCTTTCTAGCACAAAGGTGGGCTCAAGGAACCTGGAACCAAACCTCAAAGATCAGCACAAGAAGTCTGTATTCCTAAAAGCTCTGCTTTTCCATCCTTGGCAAAGGCCAAGATGCAACGCCTACTGAGGTTAAGCACACACAGGACACATCCCACTTGTAATGTCACTGCTGCAAGGACATGTCCCAGCAACCCGTGGCCGGTGTCACAATCCTTCCTGATTGCTCTCAGGGATGGTTTAGTTAATTTTCCACAAGTTATTGCAGACAACACATAGGTATGAGCAAACTGTCTGTTTGCCTACGTCATAAAAGCACGTTGAAGGATAACACCAAATCCTTAAAACTCCTCCACCAAAACCAGATGGTGCCACAAAGTAAATATTCTTACAGGTTTATAATCCCACGGGTACCATAGACCACAGCATCTGATGCAGGAAGAACCTCCTGTATAGACCAGTGTCATGCTTCTGCGAGCTTTCTGACCATGAGCAGTTTCAATCGGGCCCCCGTTAAATGCACCCATGCCACTGGGAGGATCTTGGTAGGGAAGTATTTGTGGTGACACAGCTCAAGCGTGAATAAATGGTGCACCAACTCCGACATTTTAACTACAGCTGCTTCTTTAGGTTCCCTCAAGGGATGTAAACTGCACGGTACTGCTTGATTCACCTCTAACACTGGGGCTCCCCAAGGAGTATAGAAGTCTCCCAGCCTTCCTGCCTCTAGCTGGTTCTGCTGGCTCACAGGACCTCCTGGCACTGTCCTGCCTGTCACTGTGCCAGGACACACACATACCAGCCGCTCCATCACCCCCATCCTTTTGACCTATTCACCTGCAGTGGTAGGTTGGGAATAAGACAGGTGATTCCAAATCCAACCAGGAGGACGTTTGTGAATGCAAAGGCATTGGTGGCATTGGTGATTTTCTGGATCTGACGATCGCGCTTCTTCTTTTTCTTGTCACTTCTGGAAGGACAGCAAAACCCGTGTTACAAAAAGCACGCTCAGCAGCTACTGGAACTCACAGCAAGATTCTCCATGTATCCCATCAACTCTATCTAAATGGGTTTGGCTACAGGTCTGCCTAAGGAGGTGGTGGGGGCTCCATCAGTGGAAGCTGAGGAACATCTAGGCAATTATTTCAGTGCTGTTACTCTTACTGTTGGGCTAGAAGGGAAGTCTGAACCTCCCCTTGCTACAAGTTACGTTTGCTCTTCTTGACTGATCTCAGTGGACATGGAGGGCAGTTTGGTCCTTTCCTCTGCAATTATCAAGTCTTCCTTCAGGCTTTCTTTCTATCCTGAAGAACCAACATCCTTTCCAGTCCTTCATCACAACACACATTATGCAGAACAGAGGGGGGCCTGCTACGCAGCTGCATGTCCCGTGTGGCACACACTACGCACTGCTCAGCATTGCTCTCCTCAGTCTCTTCTGAGCCATCATCGCACTCTTTCAGCCTCCAGTCCATGATGTATCCGATCACAGGTGCTGTCAGCAGGCACAGCAGTTGCAATACCCCAAAGATGGAAGTGTAGAGAGCCACTGCAGGGAAAACAAGAGAGATTTAAGGAGTTGTCAGTCCAAGTGATACCACAGCAGCAAGAGAAAAGAAATTGCTCCTCTCTACAGATCACCTCTCATTAAGAGCCCAGACCCAATCTACTCACCAACTACTAGGGCAGGGCTTAAGAAGACAAGGTACCAAAGCCCCATTCTATCATTTAGGCTCCCAGAGGCATGACATTAGAGTGGACATACCAGGCACACTTGCTTCAACCATTCTAGTGACCCTGCATAAGCCCAACAGCAGGTAGGTCTCCAGAAATGGGATGCAGCTACTGCTTAATGCCAGTGAGGTTTACATTGGTTCAAACCAGAAGGGAAAGTTCTTACAAGCAACACATCCTGCACAGTCATCCCCTCTCCTGCCTTGCTGGGAGCTGCAGTTACATCTTCTCCAGCCAGGAAGCTCCAGCAAGGACAAGCCAGGCCAGGGAGGGGAGGACTAACCCATTTGGTGCTGAATGGACAAGCTTGGAGGCAGAGGAAGGGGAGATTAGCAGCAAAAAGCCCCACAGCATCACTAAAAACTCAAACTGATGGTAACTCCCCTTGTGTTAAAGATGGAGGAAGCATCTACACAGCTTGCTAAGGGAAAGCTGATGCCAGCAGACTTAGAAGAAACCATCCCCTCCTGTTACTGAACAGTTCCCCCATCCTGCAGCACTCTTTCCACTTCCTCTCCACAGCCCACGTGATGGGTTTGGGCATCACACAGCAGTGTGGTGAGTCACTGGTGTACCACAGCTCTGGAGGAAGGATTCTGAAACTGCTCACCTCAGCACAGAACGTTCACCAGCTACAGCACTGAGAAAAACAACCAAGAATGTCAGCTTGTTCCCTCCCAATGCATTTCCAGACCTACCCAAAGAACTGGAGCCAGGATTTATACCAGAGTTATCTCAGTAATGAAGAGAAGTTTCCAATAAGCCTTTCTCTTATAAGCTGCTGCAGCACATCCCAGCAGGGCATCTGATGATACTTTCCTGGCTCCAGTTGCTGGCATAGGAACCAAGAGGCACTTCCAACTCCAACCTCACATTCATGCCCCCATTACCTCCTCAAAGGCAAGGCCTGAAGTGGCCCCACATCCCAATCTCATTATAGCAACTGCTGTAGCCAGGAGAGGCAGGTGGCATCACCCTCTACAAACACTCCTGGAGCTGGTTTGCTCTTGTCTGATTATTTTTTAATAGAGGGTAAGAAGCAAGCCATGCTGTCATGCTTTGCCTCTTCATGCCATTCTGAACACTCCATCTTGGGCTCTACACAGCAAGGGCAGAAGCCAATGTGAAGCAGGGAATGAAATCTATGGGATCAGCAAAAAAAGAGGATAGTAACTCCTATAAAACTGGGCTTCCTCAATTTGTCTATCATCTTAAGAAACATCCTTCCCTAAGGAGAAATAAAACAAACAATACCTAGCAAATACCACCAGAAGTAGACAGGACAGAAGTAGAAGCCTGAATAGAGCAAAGGGTGCGCACATGGCGACAGCTCTTTACATCCACTGCTCTACATGTCTTTCCCCTCAAAGTTCTCCTAAGCAAGCTCCTCATACAACCAAGTTTTCCTTCCCTTTCTCTACCCAAGGTCTCCAAGTATTACCAGATTTGAAGGCAAAGTGACAATTCAGTAAAGATACAGCCAGATTTCAGCTTCTAGGCATCAGGTCTACCCTCTCCCGCCTGCCTTTAACACTGTCCTAGGATGATTTACAGAGCTACCAAACTCCTCTGCTTCTCCCCCATCTTTGGGGGGTTTTTACAGGCTGACTGCTGCGTCCATGTCTAGGTTTTACAACGTGGTCTAAGTCACCATAACTGCTTCAAGGACACGGTGCCCCACTGCAGCTTAAAAGACTTCATTTCCCGAGTGATTTCCATCCCGGTCCTTCTCTCCCGCTCAGGAATATTCACATTTCCTTTGACCATCACACTTGCAGGATTGACTCAACGTTCCTCTTCCCTTGCTGAATGCTCCCAAGAGCAGTTGCAGGTGGAGGGAGCTCTTTAAACAAGCCATGTTCAAGTAAACAACTGCAAGAACAAGGAATGCAAGGGAGCAGCATCCCACCCTCTCCTGATCCGCACAGATTACAGTCCAGAGAGCTCCACACGCCTTGGAACTGCTCTCACAGCCTGCTGCAACTAGACAATACCACTGTTTTGCTGATGCTATGGAAACACTAAGACATTGGACTGCACTGTGAGCCCAGGCTAATGCAGGGGGAGGAGAGGGAAAACGGGAAGAAATCTTAAAGGTGGCACAGAGAAAATGCAAGACACCCAAGGGACAATCCCTTTATTAACATGGGAACTCAACCTAAAGAGAATTGGCAGCACATATGTAAGTCTAAAATACCAAGGAGGGAAGGAGAGGGGGAAAATGAAAGAGAACTAACTAAAGCAAGCCAGAGGAAAAGGGGGAAAAAGGAAGGAATCCGGGTGGAAGAGTTACAAGGTAAGCAGAAACCGAAGCAGTGTTGGGCAAGGCAGGCAGTGTGGAGTTTGTCCTGTTTACTGTTTCATGTCTAAATGAGCTCTTGAGCCAGGAGATAAAGAGCTGAATGCTGCAGACTGTCAAAGGCTCAAGAAACAAAGCGATTCAGGGAATGCCAGGCCACTTGGAGTTTCCCAGTTTCCATCCCTCCCCCAGAGCTCACTCCTGTTTCCAGAGGCGTGCCTCTTGATTTATCAGCTTCATGCAATCCAGATTTAACAAGTTCAAACTGGATCTTACTACAAAGGACACACACACGGGGGGGAAAAAAAAAAAAAGGCTAAGTCCTGTTTTGCAATCTTGGGTATTTTCAACAACAGCAAGCTAATGTATTCCTTCCCGTTTGCTCCATGTACTCAATCAGAGCTATAAATACAAGGCCAGGGCAATGAGAGCACACAACAAGCTGCACAAAACAGCCCTGACTTCACTTCTCCCACCCCCAGCTGCTGGGCTGAGACACCTCTAAGTCCAACCATTAGTCACCGGAGTCAGCTACGCCATCCTTTGTGCTTGCTTAGGATAACCAAGGCAAACACCCGATGAAATAGGTTTTCCCATGAAAACAATTAGCACAGTGCAGCTCCAAAGGCTGCTTTCAACAGCCCATCTGGGGACATAATATGGAATAGTGTTTTAACAGGCACAGGGCTAAAATTAGCTTGACATTCAAGTGTCTACCTCCCTGCCCTGCTGTCCTGGGCTAGTTCCAGCCTTCCACTAAACTCTACCAGCAGCTGTCAGCCGCACTCTGACACCACTAATGGCTATACACAGTGTATCTGCTGAGTAATCAGGCTTTCTGGCCTCTTGTAAGGACCACATCCAGGTCAGGTCCCACTTCCAAGGAAGCAGATCAATGTTTTCAGGTTAACCTTACCTTGATCTTCATCTCCAGACAGAAACTCAAGGATGGTGTTCATGGCTCCCATGTAAAAGATGAGCCGCAGCTGAGTGACACACATGGTGATAAGGCTGAGCAACAAGATGGGACTGAAGACACTCTTCATGAAGGAGGGAGAAGCTGCAGAAGGAATAACAGAGTCTCTGAAGAAGGCAAAAGGAAACTTCAAACCATTTTCTTTTGCCATACCACTGTGTAAGGAAGGGCTTGGTCATGATGGCGTCTTAAGAGACAGCAGCGACCATGCACTGTCCTTCTGCAGCCACACCAGTCACCCACGGTGTTGTCCCCACCACTGGCAATGCCATATGGTACATTTAGGCATATAAGGTACATACATTTAGGTACATATAAGGACAGGATTCCCTATATAGCTGAACTTGTGTTTAAATACTGGTGGCTGGCACATGGCCCTGGCAATGCACAGATCACATATCTCTTACAAACAGGTCTGGAGCCAATAGAGAGGCCAAGAGGCCTTGGGCCAACACAAGCATCCCACTCCTAGAACCACACCTGCATTGTCAGGCTGACACTTGACTTCCAGGTCCACCGTGGACAGGCAGAGCTTGTTGTTCTCCTGCAAGGCTGTTGGCTCCTTGGGGCCCTTCATGGAGCTCCCCACGCTGAGCCGGCGCCCCACGGTCGTCACTTGCTTGTAGAACTGTTTCCCAGTGATTTTGTGGTCAAATCCCAGCCAGCTGAACTTGATTTTCACCCTGTTGGGTAGCAAAGAGCATGACAGCTGCAACACAGGGCAAGGAGTCAGAGGCAGTTAAAGCTGCAGGATGAAAGGCTATGCGTGGATTTAATGAGCTAGTTTCCATCTACAAGCCTACAAATGGTCTGCATCCAGAGCACAGAGATACATCCCCACAGCCAGTTTGGCATAAGTCAATATAGAAATACTTGTGACTACTGACAGATCATTTTTCCTTCGTAATTCCTATGCTTTGGAAAGTTCCACTTCCCACAGATATCCACCAGTCAAGACATAACACTAATGGCAGATGTAAATCCTCAAACTGGGAAGTGGCAGCAATAAACAACATGCAAGGGAGTTCCCTGTCCACCACTCCAAATGAGTTTTGAGAGCACTTCCTAGAGGATTAAGAATGGGATCAGCCCTCAAGGCCAGTCTAGAGGACACTTACGAATAGTCCATGTCTTCTGGTCCTGGGAAAGGCTCCAGGGGCCAGTTGAAGAAGCAGTTGAGGAAAACTAATCCTGCACAGCTTGCCCAGACCAGCAGAATAAGGATGAAGGAGACCCCAAAGTCGTATATAACCTGGAAATCACAAGGGAACATGGTTTTGGCTATAAGAGCAGAAAGATACTTCAATAGTCTTTGAATAAGGACTGAGAGGAAGCAGTGGGAAAGAGCATCCTACATTTAAAATGGATTTTAACTCAAGTAGTAACAAAAGCCAGGTTTGTGACATGCAGGTTTAGGAAGAGAGGTGTATGCGCATCTTTAACAGCCGCTATAGCTGGAATAACATGCATCTCTCCTTGGAAAGCCAGCAAGAACTTCCCTGCACACTTGAAGCTCATCTTTACTATATCCCCTTTATGCTAACTCTGCAATGAACCACCTTGGTTCAGAGCCACTATTCCTCAACCAAGGCAGCCCAAGTGACTATCTCTGTCCTTTCAGAGCAGTTTGCTCACTCTGTGTTCAAAGCCAACCACCATTAACAATCACACAGATTAAACACACATGGGTATTAAAAATACATCTATATATACATTCCTTAGAGCACAAAACCCCCAATCTTTCATAAAAAAAGATCTTCAGTTTGTCACTCGTTTACCACCTTTAAAACACTAGTAGTAGTGTAATAGTAGTAATAGCGTCTATTATTAACAGACCCTTCTCTTTACAGTCATTGTTGCATTCTTGAGGCCACCACTTGGGCAGTCTCTAACACAGAAAGAAACTGAATCTTGCAAATGCACATCTGTTTGTTAAACCACTTGAATTTAACGAACAGTCCCTTTTTCCTTGCCGTATCATTGCTAAATGGTGCAAGATGCCAGCAAACAGCACCGGTCATGAGTCACTATTCCACAGCCTCACCTTTATTCCTGGAAAAGTCACAGCAGAGGAAGCATAGGAGCCAATCATCAGGGCAATGAACGTGGAACGAAGGTCACCAAACATGTTGGGCAGCTAGGGAAGGAAAAGATGGGCTGAAACAGGGAAGGGAAGGAGGTTTTCTTGAGAAGATATTGGTATTTAGGATTAGGACTCTCGGATACCACAGTCTGAAGCAGCCAGTTTTACTCAACAATGACTTAGCTCATCAGGTTGCATTGATGTCTGCAGCATCAGGGAATATCAACAGTCCAAGAGTCATGGGCTTAATGGCACTGCTTCTTTCCAGACTGGCAGCATACTTTTCATCAGTTACCTTTAGCACAGGAGTGTTTGCTCCTGCCCTTGTGCTTTCTTTAAGAGCTCCTTACCCCAAGTCCATAGCCACCACCACCTTTCCTGACCAGGTTCTTTTACACATCACCCTCTTTATAGCCAAGAGCTCTTAGACACAGGCTGTGATCACTGCACAGCCTTCAACACACCCTGCAACACCTTGAGCTGCCAGGTTCGTTTATGCACCTTGGGTCAGCACCCAAAGCTTCGCAGTAGACCAGAAAGTTCCTGTTGCAACAAGAAGGAGCAGAGACAAACACGAATTGTGTTGCTGTTTGAGTTTCCATTTCAAGCTAGGTTGCTGTCTCCTTCCGTGAATGCAGACTCTCTTGTAGAGAGGGGCTAAAGCTGGTTATTTCTGAATCAGCTGCCTGCCCTATCTAGGAGGGAGCTGCAGGAAGGCAACCACAAACATTGAATACCCAAGGCTTTATTGCCTGGTGCAGGTATGAAGCTGCTGAAATCTGCATCAAGCTGCAGGCAATAGCACCTCATGTTCCTGCCACCTCCCCACTTCACTGCCTGGGCTCCTACCAGGTATGATGGCATTGCTGGGAGCAGACCAGGCTGGTTCTGCAAGGATCTATTGGGAAAGCTAAGCTCTCTGTAGGCACAGCTAGAAGCAGCCCACAGCATCCAATTCTGCCACCTCAACACCAAAAGCACTCCCAGGCTGGCTCTCCAGCTCCTGCTTCCACTCAGGACCCAAAAGCAGAGAGCAGCAGGGAGAGCACAAAGACCTTCCCACCCTCCTGGGAAAGGATGAACTCCCCATTTTCCCAAAGCACCGTAATTTAACAAGTTTCCATCACTAATGCTGGCCTGCAAGCTGGAGATTACAGGGTAATCTCTGAAGTGGTAGGCTGAGAGCTTGGCTGCTACCTCCTGAAGCTGGTCAACACACAGAGATTCTGCTGCAGGATGACAGCAGAATCCCCTCCCACCTCCTTTTTTGGGTCACTCCATCCCCAAATTCACATGGGCATCGCTACCACGTCAGCCTCAGAGGGCCTCAAAGCAGGACACTGCGGGAGCCTTCTAGGACTATAGGCATAACCAGCACTTTATCTGTTTAGAGATGCTGCTGAGAAAAAATCACCCAGAGAATATTAGATGGAGCCTGAGCAAGCAAACGCTGTCATCACATTCCCCTTCTCCTGCTGGAAAACAAATCCATCTTTCCTAGGAGCAGCATATAAGGCAAGCAAATCTGGCTTGTGTCACAGCAGGGCCGGCGTGTTTACAACGCAAGTATTCCTGTGCAGGAACACTGCAGGATCCATCTGGCTGTTTATCATCCCTCTGTCTCACTGCAGAGCTTCCTATGCAGTGCAGTCTCCAGCATCCTCACATAACCCCCAGCCAGGGAGCAGCACAAACGATGCTGGTGGTGAACCCCGGACAGAGGCAGAAAGCACTGCACTGCTCTGCAGAGAGCATCCATCCCCACACCCAGCCCCGGATCCCTGCATGTGGGATTGCTGCCAACAGGCTGCTTTCAGGAGCTGCAGGCAGGAAACGGCAAAGGATCCAAAGGTCTGTTACCAGGCACCAAAAAATCTCTTGTTGGAAGCAGTGGCCTAAATAGCCACCCCAGAAAACAGCATCTGCAGAGCACAAGAGCTGCAGGTTATAGGAGAGCCCGGGTGCTGTCACCAGGGCAGGGCATTGATTTAACGCCAACTACCCCCAACCTAAAGCAATCTGCAGCAATGACAGTAAACAGCAGGGAGCTGGGAGCAGGAGCTCCACAAACACAGCTGTTTCTTGGCTCGGGCTGGTCTTCCCCAGAGATCACAAAAAGCCTTTTTCATAACACACAGCTCCCAGGTGGATCCTCCTGCTCCGAGGGTCACTGCAGACATGGATAGATATTAAAGCAGTGATAGCCAGCAAATCCCAAGTGTGCTAGAACAGGAGTCCTAGAAACGCTAAAGATTCCTAAAATCCTATTTGGCACCAAGCAAGCAGCCAGATGACAAAAAAAAAAAGGACATGGGAGATTTAAGGTCTTATCCCACCCAATCTAAGGGGAAACTGTCAACATTGAGCACTTGGGAGGAAAAGAAATCTGAGCCTATCTGGAGGAGGAGAGGGGAAGCAAAAGGAACAAGTTGTCCATCCCTAGACAGAAAAACAGCTAGTAAACCAGCTAGTAAAATAACACACAGTATCTACTAAGCCATTTTCACATGCTGTCTTCATAGCAGCAAGCATGGGGAAAAACAAGCCACAGGGCAAGTGGCCTCTTTGTTTTCCTGCCTCCAAGAGGATCTGCCCCTCATTCTGATCCTATCCCACAGCCAGAAGAGATTCCTCCTCCACCACCTTCTGCCCATTCTGGTACAACCGCCCCAACTCCACAATGACAGAAACACAAACTCCTCCTGTTTAAAGGTCACTAATACTCAATGTATTATTAACTTCATGCCCTGTCCAAAAGACAGTGACTTCATTTTGCCATACCCTTATTACAGGCATGCAATCCTAAACTGATAAAACACTTCCTCCTTGCAGATTATTTTCTCATCTGTCCTATAATAAGTTTAAGATCTTAAATCTTCTTTTCTTAACCAATTTTATCCACTTTTGCCTGAAGACAACCCCTATACAAGATACCACAGCAGTATTACCAAACCCAGTTCCCCTCCTGGGGACTGTTTGGAATAACAGTGGAAGGAGTCAAGGGATTGAGAACCAGACTATAGGGGAACGGTGGTTTTGTCCAAGCTAAGCTTCGTTTGCCTTATCAGGGGTATATTTGGACACTAAAAATACATTCTCCAGGAAAGCCTCAAACTGCTCTCTTTGTCCAAAGCAGATGGAAATTCCTGTTCCCGTTCTCCAACAAAAAAGACCGCAAAGCCCTAAGTTTTCCTACTATCTCCAAGCAGAAAATATCCCCTGCGCAAAGATGCTCCCGTGCTCTGACTCAAGGGTGCTGTTTGCAGCCAAAGAGCAAAGCAGCTGTGATCCTTTGAAAGGAAAACAAGGCGGAGAACAATCTATCAAAGGCTCTTTGTGGTAATTTATCACACATGTTTGTTTCTCCGCATGAAATAGCTTCAGAGCAGAACCAGCACCAGATTCCTGCGTTGTCAGAGCCACCAACACCAAGCTGTTTCCATTTCCTATCCTCACTCACATTGGTTCAAACCGAGTCACGAGGCAGAAATCTCCCCTCTGCATTTGAACAACAGGCACAGCCTGACCTTGTTCCCAGAAGCAGGAACACCGCCGCTCCCTGACTCTCCCTCCTTCCCAAGCCACAACACAGGGTACCCAGAAACAGCAGCTTGCTTTGGCTCTGCGTGTGCTTACATGGTACCCAGGGGACCTGTTACTGAGAAAGGCTTTGAACCCAAAAGACTGAGTGGCATACTGTCCCAGCATCCCTTAAAGATCCCGTTTATCCCTTTTATAGGTATTGGGGATCTCCCGCCCTGCCATCAGATTGCACCATGCCCATGCACGCCAGTATCCTGGGGAGCATCCCAACTCCCGCCTGGGGTGGCAGAGCAGTGGCTCACTCATCAGTGGAGTTGTCCCGTTTCCTGGAGCACGTCAGGACACTCGGGGCAGGCAGGAGAAGGAAGTCACCTTCCTTTGACTCCTGTGTGCACGTGGGTGCTCGGCAGCCAGTGCCTGTGGCAGCCAGAACAAGCTCACTTGGCACTACGAGCTGCTCAGAGCTCACTGCCTCCATAGAATGAAGGTCCTTAAAAAGGTCTTTGAGGCTTCTCTTTCAGTGCTGGCTTCAGCCTTTCCTTGGTACAGCATCATCCCCATGTCCCTGCTTTTGCCATGCTCCTGTTTACGTGTGGAATGGACCCACAGGAGATGCCCACGTCACTGCAGGCACCACGAGCATCCCAGCTTGCAGGTAGAACCGGGCCGGGACAAAACAGGAAGCTGACAGTGAGCAAAATACACCTGCATTTACCAGCCACTACCACAGCTCCGTTATGATGTAGGGGAAGAAGTGATCCCCTCCCACTTTAAGCTATTTATAATCACATTCACATGCCTCAGGTACCAAAAAGCCTTTGCACGGAGGCACAAGCAGCTACATCTGGATGTGAGGAGCCAGGCTTGAAGCCACCTCAGCTCTTTACAAAACACACCGTTGCTGTCCAGAGGGCATGGGCTCCACCTGAGGTCTCCCTGCAGGGACCCACAGCATCATTGCTTGCCCCAGACCTCCTCAGGGCTTGGATCTCTTCTTGGAAGATGTGACCTTTTTTCTGCTGCTGTACTTCCTTAGTGCTGTGGAACAGGCTCACTAATGACAGAGCTAATAAAGGGCTTTGCTTACTTTTCCCAGCGCTAAAAGCCACAGTACAGCACACCCAATACATCTCAGCCCTTGCCCTTCTTCCTGTCATCACCAGTGGCTCTAAAATAACCCATGACCCTTTAATAACCACTCAGAGAGACAACAGCCATCACTGGCAGCAGGAGGGTGAGAATCCTCTCCTCTCCCACAGCAGCACTGATGTGCTCCTCTCCTTGCTCCCATTTGAAGCGTGGCAGGATGACATTTGCCCCATAGTTCTTGGGAGCATGACCAAGGCTTCCAGTGAAGAACACCACATGCAGAGCAAAGCCTGACCTCTGCACGGAGCTGTGGAAGCCTGGAGTCTATGAAGGCAACGGTAGCCTCAGCACACAGTGAACTGTAAACCCAGCCTCTGCCAAACTCAGGTCTCAGGAGTTCAGGCAGTGTCTGAGCCCTGTTGAATTCAAGGTAACCTTAACAGAAGGTTTCATTTCAATAGCAAGTTCAAGGTAATGCAATCCAAACCTGAATGTTTTCAAATGGCAGCTCAAGAAGCATCAGTGCTTTGGGAGACTTCCCACCCAGCCCCGTTTCATCCACACTGACAAGGATCAGGGTAATGAGGTAGAAAATGAAGCAGCTGCTTGAAGGACAATAATGCCTCTGTCTCCAAGCAGAAAGAACTCCAAAACAGAGATCCAGCTGACAGGGGTTGACCAATGGTTGCAATACAATCCATGGACTAAACGGGTCCAAGTGGAGCTGGGTGCATTCAACAAGGCAGCATTCCTAAGGAAACCTGGAAGGGAATCTCACCCTTCTTGAGAGCCAAAGCTTTTGTGCTCAAGAACAACCATTTCCTGGGCCGAGATGCAAACTGTGCTTGCAAGGAGTTGTGCCCTGCTGAGCCTTCCTGCAGCATATCTATGCCAAATCCAGTGCAAACACATGTCCAGGCTGTGCCAGGTAGCTGAGCACTGCATGGATAGGTCTGTGACAGTGGATCACAGCACTTACTTTTCTTTCCCCCTGCCTTCACCTGAGATGCAGGGTAAAAAAGAAGGACTGGGTGAAAAAGAAGCCTTAGAATAACCACTCAGCCTCACAGGTAGGAGGGACTGACCCTTTGTACCAGACAAAAATCACATGCTATTCAAGCCACCGGCTTTGTTTTTTCCTGCTAGCCCAGCTCACAGCCATAGTGAGGAACAGAATAGTCAGGTAATAGCTCTTCACTTACCGTAAGCGATGTGAAGGTCATACACATCCCCCCGAAGCCATTCAGAGCCAGCGCAATGAATATCAGCACAGACAGAGCTGCAACAATAAAAAGCCACCTTTAGCTTTCACTGGGGCGAAGAGGAAGAGGAGAGCCCTGAGGGCTTTGGTCCTGACACATAAAAACCTCAGTGGGCCCTCAGGATGTGCCACACTGTTCCTGACCCAGCACCATCTCCCCAGGCATGCAAAGGGCCAAGGCTCTCCTCCAAGAGAGAGTTCAGGATGGGATCATTCCTGCAGGATGGAAGGGTTTGGTTTCTCTAATGAACACATTTGCTGATGCAGCTTGTCTTAATGGGTCTTAAAAGGAAGAAAGAACTGTAATTCAAACAGCCATCTCGCTATCTAGTCCGGAGGAGCAAAGGCTCCCTCCATCCCTGGCCAGAAAGCCGACTACATATCGCTGTTCCCCATTACACACTGCTATTACTTATTTCCCAACCCTGAGAAAGCCATGAACTTGTTTGGAATTGCTCTTTTCACAGGACCCAGCCCTGCCCAAACGCATTGCTGAGAGGCCTGGCTATCTCAAACACTTGGCCCTTGCTACACTCTCTATTTAGCATTGTGAAACACCAGAGCCACTCAGCTCCCACAGGGCAGCAAATGCTTTGCCGTGTCCTCAGCAGGACCCCATTGCAGCAGTGGGGATGTGCCCTCTGCTTCCCCCCTGGCAAGCCCCAAAGCCACAGCCCCACATTCCCCCCACCTCAGAGGGGGAATTCCTACTTACAGTCCGGGTTACTGGCGCCATAGGCGATCAGCACACAGGACACGGCAAAGCAGGCACTGAAAGGGAACCAAACCCATGAGTTTCTTATAGCCAGCCTTATACACAGTAAATTACACAGGCTTCTACCTCCTGAGCACATTAAGCAAGCACAGAGTAATTCCTGTAAAAAGGGAAGAAAACCCCAAGGGAATACCCAAAAATCACAGGCAAACCTTGCACAAGGACTGAGGAAACAGCCTCTCCTCCCAGTATTGAGGCAGCTCTTGCTGGACCAAAATTCCCCACTGGTTTTCCGGCACAAAGCTTTGCCAACCCTCATAAAGAGGTGACCAAAGACCTTGGTTCTGAGACCCAGCTGTGGTCACAGCACTCAGAGCCTATTCACCAGCTCTCCTTTGGTAAGGGTTCAAACTGAAACAGGGGAGGTTTACATTGGATATAAGGAGGAAGTTCTTTACTGTGAGGGTGGTGAGGCACTGGAATGGGTTGCCCAAGGAGGTTGTGAGTGCTCCATCCGTGGCAGTGTTCAAGGACAGGTTGGACAGAGCCTTGGGTGCCATGGTTTAGTGTGAGGTGTCCCTGCCCATGGCAGGGGGGTGGGAACGGGATGATCTTAAGGTCCTTTCCAACCCAAACCATCCTATGATTCTAAGGTCTGAATCAAAGGCTTGCCCTGTTCTTCCCCCTTTGCCTCCAGACCAGCTCAGCTTCTGGTAGGGTTTTAGTGCATTCAGACTCAGCAACAGTGGGGTCCACTGTGCCCAACAAGTCCCTAATCCCTCCCCAGCATGGAAACAGCCAACAGCTTTGCTATGTGAGGCAGAAAACAAGGCAGAGAAGGCCTCGAGCAGACAGGCAGGACATGTTTATCCCTAAGTTAACTCCCCGGCTTGCAAGCAGTGATGTAACATCTTGGTTTGGTGCCTCTCAGGACATAGCTCCCAGCTCAAGGAAAAAGCCACCCTCTGTGAGTCACAAATGACTCCGCTCTTCTTCCAGGCTCCATATGGCCAGAGAACACAGAGCAACACTGCAGAGCTGAAGTGTGGACACACTGAGCCCTTCCCTTATGGAGAAATTCACTGTACCGGCCAAAATCCAGTGTCCTGTGCATGGCCAGCAGCTCCCAGCCCCATCCCTTGGGATGCAGGGACCCACAACAGGCACAGAACCCAAACAGCACCCACCAGCCCCATACAACACATACATTCACCCCTCAACCCACTGGGGAGCCCAGGACACCAACCTGCCGAGCAGCCGGAGCTTGCGAGGTCCATACTTATCCATGACAATTCCCAGCGGGAGTGTGATGGCACTGAGCAGGAAGGACCCAATGGTGAAGGCCAAGTTGAGCATCTCATCCTGGGCATTGCAGGAAGGCCATTTGTGCTCTGAATCCGTGCTGTTCTCCCGGTCAGGGCTGCTGGTGGTGTTTGCTACATGGGAAAACAGAGGGTCGTTATTACAGTGTGTTAGGATGAGGGTTGCAGTGATGCAGGAAGGAAAAGAAAAGCCTCGTATTCAGGTGCCACAACACCCTGGGAACACTCCCTTTGCACTCCATATTTATTATACCTGGTGAGAAATGGAGAAGGGAAGCAGCAGCAGGGAAACCAGTTGGGAGCAGGAAAACGACACAAAGGCACCCAGGGGACACGTATCCCAAGCAACAACAGGGTGACAACCTAAGGACAGAGATTCACTATGAGAACAACTATAGGGCAAGGCCCTGGTAATTACAGGGACTAAACCCAGAACCCAAAGGGACTAATACAGAAATAAGGACCTCCTATTCTACACCCAGCATGTTCTCAGAGCTCCTTCCCCTAACTAAACCAGGCACAATAACCACAGCTAAGGCAGTTATATATAGCCAGACACTGAGTTGACAAGGCCTGGCACAGAGCAACAGCCTGCTCAAATGAAAAGCTTCCTACCCTCACTGCAGGCATAGGGATGAGGGATGGCTTTGCAGCAGTCACCCTGCTTCCCAACTGCTCTGGCTCCGAAACATCCTTCCTGGCTTTAATACCCTGCTCCCAGGAGAGCTGGCAGCTCACCTGCCTTCTGTTTGCCACAGGATTGAGGCATCTTTAACTTCTGCCCCATTTCCCATCCTTTCCCAGTGGGTTTAGGCCATACGGATCAATTGTATCTCCAGCTTTCTGTTCTTGCCCTCCCATGAGGAACACGCTGAACAGAGCCACGTTGTGCAACAGAGGCAGGAAAAGGGCAGTTTAAAAACAGAGGAAGAAAGCACAAGTTCCCTTTTCTTTGCAGCAGCAGTTTTAGTGCCTCATGTTAACTCTGCTCCTGTTACAAGCCTGTCCCAAGGTGCTTTACAACCCCAGGCAAGCACACGTGCCTTCATTAAGGGGCTTTCATTAACCCCATTGCACTCCACCTCGCCTCCTCCCAGTGCTTATCTGCCTTTGGAGCCTGTGCTGCTATGACAAAGCACTTGCTTTCCTACTGCTGCCACAAGCCAGCAACGTAAAACTCCTCCATATTTAATAATTGATCTGATGGAGTTCAATATTAAAGGAGAAATAGAGAGAAGTCGCTTCCATCCAGATGGACCAACACCAGAGAATCCCAGTGAGCCCTGGTTAGTGTTAACCAAGTAGGAATCCTCCATGTACAAGTGGCTTCATGTTCACTGCTTGGTCCATCTGTGGAGGAGATCCCCTTGGCTGCTCATGCCCCCCCACCCCCAGAGATCACACAGCCCCATCTGCACCTCCTTCCCTTCGACCCCATCCTTAGCATCACAAGTTACTGGTTTCACCTTGGCTCTCCCAGCTGCTCCAAGCAACCCTCCCAGCTTTGTGTCCATTGCAAACAAACCCGGCTCCACCTTCCCTCATCAGGGATCAGCAGGAATTCAAGGCTGTCCTGCAAACCTCCCTCTGTCCCCTCCCAGCACTGCAGGGAAAGCAGGGGACATTTCTCTCCATTGACATGGCTTGGAGCAAGCTGCTCTAGTGGAAGGTATCTCTGCCTGTGCAGGGGGTTGGAATGGGATGAGCTTTGAGGTCTTTTCCAGCCCAAACCATTCCATGATTCTCTTGCCCTGTCCAGAGTGAGCAACAGATATCCCACATGCTCCCTCAGCATCCCAGAACTCCAGCCTGAGGTTCCCACCTCACATCCTCACCAATCAGCCCTGGACAGACATAGGAGGCTCTCTGCAGCTTTCACACTACATCTCCATCCGTTTCATCCAGCTTTCCCTCACAATTTCCTCTTGGTGTTGCCCAGGATTTTAAACACCAGCTTGTGATTAAACACCAATCTCCATGAGGCAAGCACAGGCACACAGCTTCACCCACAGCATCCAGGCTGCTTGGGCTCCCCACAAAGATAAAATCCATAAGAAGCAGATGTGGGAGAAAGGTTAAACTTGGAAAAACAAGGAGCTGGGGGGGAAAACAGTGACAAAGGAGTTGTGGTTTCCCTGTGTCAGCACTCAGTTCAGCTGCAGAGTGGAAGAAGGGTGGAGGGATGTGAACAGTGCAATGACCTTTAGCTTTTGGCTGCGTGTGTTAAAGAGCCTGTCAGCCTTCCCCATAGAGACCTCAGACCAGAAGCAGTCAGCGTTTAAAGCCTGAACAGATGAATTCCTGTTAATGTATTGATGTCTACAGTTAAAACATGACCCTGGGGAGCTCCCACAGCATCTCCCTGCTGCAGACATCCCCTGTGGCATGCACGATGAGCAGCAGCACCAGGAGGCAAAGAGGACACAGTGAGGGGACTCACACCTTCCTAAAGACTTCCTGCAGCCAGGAAAATTGGGAACAGGGCCCCAGGCTGCAGCCCCTGCTTGTACCAAGCACCCTGTTTACAGCCAGCTCCGAGGAGGGGCCAAGCACTGTGCTGTGTGGAAATACAAATGGCTTGTGAAAATAGAAGCAGCCCCTGAGCAACAAGGGAAGATCCACTGGGGTGTCATGGAACTGATTCAAACAGCCCTTGGCACCCTGACACCCCCTGATCCATCTCCACAAATAGAAACACATTGGAGAGGCTGCGGGAGCACGCACCAGGTCCAGCCAAGAGCCACCTCCACTGGAGAGCACAGATTCACATGGCACATGGCATGCACCTAGGGAGGAGATTAATGGGCAGAGAACCTGCCTAACTGCTCACCTACCTAATGCACCTGGTTACAGCAAACAGCACTTCCCCTCAATCACTGCTCAGATCCTGTTCCAGATCAGTGCACTCCACACTCCTAGGGAAAAGTCTCCTACGTGCCCGGCTCCATCCACATCAGCGCCTTGGGGAAGGGCTGTCTCTGTGCTGACAATGATGCCATCCCCAAAGCCTCTTGCCAAGTCCACCTGCACGCACGTGTGCCAGGGCTGACACGTAGCAGAGCCACCCATGTGTGCTCACTGCTGTCTCCCTGAAGCTGGAAGCAGCTCCAAGTCTTTATTGGCAACTACAAGAACATCCTGGCTGGTTTTACACTGCTTCCTCCCACAGCAAGCAGCAGGATTTCTACTGCCCAATTAGTAGTTCAAGTTACTATTTAAAGAATGACAGCTTCGGCTGCCTTGGTAATCTTTTATGTCAAGCTCGTCGCTGGGATTTGTTCAGACTCTTACTGGAACATTTAAAGTCATCCTTTCTCCAAAATTAAGTGCCATAGGTTCCATAAGAGGGTCAATCATTAACTGCTCTTTACCGACCTCTTCCAATCCCAAGCACACACCAGAGGAATAAGCCTGGCTCTTTCCAGCACTGCCTCCCATCTCAGACAGCAGAGAGGAGGCTTCCTTTCATCTTGTTTCATTGATCACAGGGAGGATGCACCCAGCCACCCAATAGCTCTGTGGGGCACGGACTCACCCTTCCCCTTTGATCGTTAAAGAGGGCAGAGAAATAAGTCAGGGCCAAACAGACTGGGAGCATCGGGTGAAATCAAGTCCCAGTGACAGATGTGTGCAAACAACTGCTCAGCAGCCTGCCCACATAGGAACATGTTTTCCCCTTTCAGGATGGTGTCATACTCCTGGGAACTGGGAGGAGATGTTCTTGCTTTGTACCACTGCAAACGCTATAGATTGGAGTGTCCTTCCCTGCGTGGCACCTCCAGAATCCTTCTCATTGCACCCAGATGAAAGCCTCTATAACAGAGCTGAACTCAGTTAAACTCTCATTCTCTCTCCAGCTGTGGTTTCATTTTGCGCCTTCAAGAGCCCTGAAAGCTGCTGCTCAACACAGCGTGTTTCCTGCGCAAGCAGCATCTACCACGTTCACTCTTTTCCTGTTGACAGGGCCAGAGGCACAGCCTGTCCCTGCATCTTGACAGCTTGGAAGGGACCTTCAGACCGTGAGTTCTCCACCACAGATCACATACGTAACAGCAAAGAGCTGTAAGGCAGCACCTATGCCCATGTTCAGGCACATTACCCTGCTGTAAGTGAATTAGCTTATCATCCCTTGGGTTTTCTGCAGCCCTGTCTTAGAGGATGGTCCTCTGTTCAAGCAGCACCTTATCTCTGCTCTTTGTGAGCAGGTTCAAGATTGCTTTTCTTTTAAACATCCCAAACCCAAGCCTTGAGTTTCTTAAGCCCAGGAACATCACAAAGCCATGACCAGATCAAGCTCCCCAACAGCCGATAAGGCCCAACTCCCGATAAAGACTGCAGAATCAGCGCTTCCACCAAGGAAAAGATGCTGCATCAGTCAGTTAAAGGCCAAGCTGTAGCGTAGTAAAGTTAAAATGGGAACAAAGTGCCTCGGACAGCCTCTTTGTCAGCAGATTTCAAGCATACCTCTTGGGATGGGATGTGGTCAAACCTGCCACCAGAGCAGGGACAACCCCCCCAAGCACAACTGCTTTAAGGGTACGTGATGTCTGGATGCGTCTTTCTCCTTAGGTGTCCGTCTCATGACAGGGTTAAGAGCTTGGCAGACCCCATGTGTTTGCACATTGACTGAGTGAAACCCAACAGGAGCCAAGGGCAGGCAGGGAAAAGGGGAGATTCAACAGGAAGACAAGGAGCCCTTCATGGCTTGCAGTCACTTTCTGCTACCTTCATAGAGGAGCCTGCAGAAGGGACAAGGTCTGCGTTTCACTGGAAGGCATCACAAAGTGCAAGAGCTTTTGCTGACAAATGGAAAGCCCTGCCAAGAACCTTTGGCTCAATAGAAAAAGTCTCTTTTCTTCTTCTTCTTGTTGTCGTTGCAGTTCTTGCATGCACAACAGAATCAGCAACAAGTGCCCGAAGGCTCCTGGTTATAATGTGCACCAAGCTTCCAGCCAAGGCTGCGGGATTCCATGGGTTATACTAAGAAAGGCAACCACTCATCCCAGCCAAGGTCGAATTCAGCTTGGTGCTGGTCATTCAGTGAACATTGCAGGGCCGCTGCACTCCCCACACATGGAGCCAGGGCTCTTCCCTACCAAATCACTGAGTTTATGACATGGAGGACAAAAGCAGAGGAAGGGAAGTGAGTAAGCAGGGATAAAGGAGGAAACCGGTGTAACTGGTCCTCCATGCTCATCACCAGGCACATCATCAGCAGTGATGCCCACATATTTGAGAACAATGAGAGAACATTTGGCTGCATGAGTTTCTCTACAAGAACTCCATTCTCTTGCCTCAGGGCACAGTTTGGTCACTGGGAGGAAGAAATTGCCCCCAGGGCTGCAATTTCACCAGAGGCCAAACATTTGCATTATCCCTGTGGTTCTGTAGCACTCCCATGGGGAGAGCCATTGGCAAAGAGGGATGAGGAGCAGAGGTGAATCTTGATTTGGGGCAAAGGCAGATGAATAGAAAGCCATGAAAGCAAAGGGTAGGAGGTGGGCCCCAAGGGAAGCAAGGCTCATCTCAGGAAGCAAATAGGAAAAGGACTGCTTTAGGAGAGTCAGCATTAGCTTATCAACCCTTGTGTGCCTTATCTGGGTGGCAGAAAGCCTCCACCTGATATGTTTAATGGGATCTCTTCCACAGGCTCATGACACAGTCACCATGGCTTGGAGATAACAAGCCCTACCAAATGGTCTCCAGTGTTGAGGACTCCTCCTCACCACCCCAGTGACAAGCACACACTACGAGTAGAGCACAGGATGGACGTCAAACAGCCAAGCTGGTGGAGGACTCAAGCACTTCCATGTCTACCAAGTGCACCAACATCTCACTGCATTTCACACTTCCCCCTCCATTCTCAGCCATTGCCCACTGAGGGCCCATGCACTTATTTCCAACCCCTTTTCTTCCCCTTACGCTTCCTCCTCCATCCCCAGGCTCACCATGGGAGCCACCATCACACAGCCCAAACACCTACCTCCTGCCTCTCTTCTCTTTGCTATTCCCTTCTCTGAGCACATGCAAACCTCTGTCATTGAAGCAGCTTTCCAAACCCACACACCTTTACTCTCAGGTTGCTTTTAACCCCACTGTGGGACACCCCGAGCACAATTCTCTGCATGCTCCGGCTGGGATATACATCCACCTACACACTGGTGTTCCCAGGGTTATCCTTCCCACACCACAGGATTGCCTCCTTCCTGGCAAGGATGTGGCTGCTACACAGACTGGGATCTCAAGCCCTCAGAGACACAACCTGGTTTAAGCACATCCTGGGTGTTTGAAGACGGAAAGGAACAAAGCATCAGCAGCATTTACTTCTGCAACGTCCCTCAAACAGCAGCACTGGGCTCTCTTAATCCTATGGTCACCCATGCTTTTCTCCCACCACTAAGGAGAGAACACCTATAGTTTCCTTCTACAAACTCAGAACACCCTCCCTACAAGTCATCATCTTCCAGATGCAGAGGAAGAACCCATGGCCTAGTGGAAAAGGCTGTCAGTAAAGCCTTTACCTGATCGATAAGGCTTCTTTTCCAATCACGCTGCAAAGCAACAGCAACTGCAACTACAGGCACATCACAAGGATGCCATTGGCTTTAGAAAGGAGCACACAGCCCTTTCTTCTACCCCAGGGCAAACCTGGAGCTCAGCCCTGCTCCAGTCAATCCCACAGCACTAAACCTCATCAGCAACTTATCCACATGAGGCTCCAGAGCATCCTTACCTGACTCATAGCACAAGTAGGAATAAAACCCTTCTGCTTTCAGCATGATGAGGAGGGAGCCCCAGCCCAGCAGGACAGCAGAGAAGAGCAGGCTCTCAATGATGGCTGTGGATGCCATCCACCAGCGCCGGCGATGGGCGGTAGCCAGTGTGGGTGCCATGGCTGGGTGGGATGATGGCCTCGATCAGTCTTAACCTGCAGGGACCAGAACAAAGCCCATCATATACTGCTCAAAGAGTGCAAAGCAGCCTGGTTTAAGAGATCTCCCCAGTGGAACACAAGCAAACCTGCCTGTGAATGCAAGGCACTCAGGTGTCAAACTTGTTCTTGCAGGTACCAGCCTGCCAAGTTACCTGGAGGGATGCAGGAGCACCAATGCCCTTGGAGCAGCCCCTCTGGTGCATGCAGTGTGACAGAGGAGCCTTCAAGGACTCCGTTCCACCTCCCGAGCACCAGGTATGGAAATGGAGCAAGGATCAACTGCCTGGAGCCCACTGCCCATTGCCTGCATGGGGTAAGCAGCCCATTGTAAGGCATTGATAAATCAATGCCAGAACAGGGGGCTTCAATCTCTTTTCTGCTTAAGGGAGAGGCTGGGATCCCCACAGCGCGTTAGTGACCCACCAGGTCTGCTATGCCCCATGCAGGAGCACAGAGCTGCTCTGGAAGGTGAGTATGGGTCCAAATAGGATCAGAATCAACCAGGTTGGAAAAGACCTTTAAGATCAAGTCCCACATCACTGTTGCTGCCCCATCCCTGGCAGTGCTCAAGGCCAGGTTGGACACAGGGGCTTGGAGCAAGCTGCTCCAGTGGAAGGGGTC
>JBCJKH010010262.1:1399-15179 GCA_039877255.1 Loriculus beryllinus | reverse complement strand
AAGCTTTTTTACTGAGCTCTTATTTTATTTATTCAGCCTGGATATGCAACTAACAATAGTCCAGACCCTAGTCCTACTTTGTACAGTAGCAATAATTCCATAGGATGCAAACTCCACTGATACATTAATACTGAATAAAAAGCATTGTGTTTTCTAATCTATACAAGCATAATGTTGAATGTTGGGTCTTTCTAACTTTTAGGGAAGGCATGAAGCTGATAATTTCAGTGGAGAGGAACTACAATAGGTGCTGTAAGAGGGAGAACAAGACAAGGAGTTAGTACATGGTGTGGCACAGCAGAAAATGAAGGGCAGACTACTGGATGGGAAGGGGATAATTCTTCGGATTATCTCTGTCCTAAACCTGTTGATCGAATGCACGCTGGTGCAGTAGGCGCTTGCCATATTAATGTCTTCCAGAAGGAATCTAGCCTACATACTTCAAACACATCAGCAGTGCAAATAAACTATGGTAAGAGGAGATACATGGGAAAGTGACTTGACGAGTACTTTCCTGATACAAATTTAAACATTAGCATGAGTGCACCCCTCATCGTCCTGAATGAAAAGCAGAACCAGAGCAGGGAAAGAGCAAAAGGGCTTAGGCTGGGAAGTGAGGAAGCTGGAAGAAATGAGAGATAGCTGGGCACTACCAGGGCAAAGGCTTCTGCTGAGCTCTGAGTGACCTGTGTAGCAACACAGTAATTGCAAATTGTGCAGCTCCCCCATCTATGTTGGCTGTTGAAACCAATAGGAAAAAAACTTTTTCTGTTACCTTGAGCGGGAAAAGGTCTGTGCTGTCTCTCTAGAGGATCCAGCATTGCCAGCTAAGGATGATTCTCTATCAGGGAATCTTTTGGGGAAAAGAAACCCCCAATAATCCAGAAAGCACTATCAGAGCAACTGCATCCCAAAACTGTTTTGGATGCTGCTTGAGGCCATCAAAATTCAGTTTGGAGGAGTGATGAGTGTTCCCTGTGCACATCTGAGGCTGGTGGGAGTGTAGCTGAACATGTTAGTCTTTTAAACCCAAAGCATCTCTGTCAAACTAGATAAAACAAACCCAAGGGCCTGAAAAGTGTCCCTTCAAAGGAAGGTGTGTGGGTGGGGGTCAGGTGCCTTTGATGCAGGCCAGATACGGCACAGGAATGTGCAATATCCTGCTTCCTTCAACACCAGGAAAATCAAAGAGTTAGAGATCGTCTCCCTGCACACAGCTCCAAACCTGCCAGCCAATGAATATTTTACTCAGGGGACCTCTTTCAGGAGACTGCTCCAGGTCCTTGGCTGTGCCTGGCCATCTGTGTGGTTCTGGGGCTTTTTCCCTTCATTTTTCCTTCTTTGTTTGTTGCTGTTGTTGCTCTTTTCTCCCTCTGACTCCAGTTTCCACCATTCAGATATCCCTATGCCTTAGCCCACACTTTGCAAAGTCCTGAAAGGCCTTGGCATATCTTTAGTTTGAAGACCAGTGCCACTCCATAAAGCAATTTAAGCTTTTGCACTCACAATGATATTTATACTTACCCATTTCTGTGCATCTAGGCCTTGGCACTGATGGGGGTTGGCATGCAGAGGGTGTTTTTAGCAACTACTTGCAAAGCCTTTTCCTATGCCATGGTCATTGGCTGAAGGGTACTAAGGAGGCATCACAGTTCCCTCAGACCTCCAGTGAGCTGCCTCTGCAACTGACATGGAGCTTTCTGAAGCTTTTCTGAGCTCTAACTGCATTTAAAGCAGTCACCAAGATTGCCTGGATATATGTACACACACATATAAACTTAAGTCTTCTGCAGCTTAATACTCTACCTGTACAATGGCAGTCATATATCTCAACCTCCCAAAGGTCGTGGGACAATAAATTAAATATTTGTGAAGTACACAGAAATGTTTTTATTAGCAGCAAAGGCCACACAGAAATTAGTAATTATTTGCTTAATACAGGCTCGGCTTGGAATGTACAGCAAACAAAGGGCATTGAACACTGAAGGCTAGTGTTAAAGGAGAAAAAATACTGTCATTTCCTCACCATCTCATGCACTGAGGCAGTAATCAGAGGATGAAAAACTATTAATTCAAACTTATGTTTCATTTTATGTGTGCAGCAATCAAGTCTGGACTGAATAGAGACTTTATTCTTAAATTTCCTTTCTCCCAAATTATTTTTATTTTGCAAAGATGGCTTTACGTGAAGGACAAATGATATTTACAAAATATATGTTACAAATTAAATTAATTACTAATAAGATGTGAAGTATTTCAGAATCCTGGCTGTCAACTAGTAATCCAAAGCTTGCATACACCCTTTTGCAGGAAAGCCCTACAAGTGCCAGACAGTCATACTGGTTTTATGCAATCCTATAATTGCACAATTAAGACTGAACACAACTAACCATTTGATAATCTCAGGAACAATATAAGACCTTAATGAATATTAGAAACAGCAAGAAAATGTCAGTATCTGAGGAATAAGTTAGAGTAGATCACTGGGTGGGAGTGTAAAAAGCAAACAAGCAAACCAGAAAGTCAATTGTTTTCCATTTGTCTTTGTCAGTTGCATGCTAGCTCTAATGAGAACAGCAGCTACATAGCCTTGCCAGCCCTCCAGGTTGGAGATGGATATGATGACAAGGAATGTAAAGACCTGAGCACTGCTGCTGCTGTTACATCTGTTTTAAAAAAGTGACATCAACCTCCCTTCAGAGCTAACTAACCAGGCAATTTTCGCAACTGTTAATGGGACACACTTGTTATTAATGAACTCCAGGTGGTAGGAAGATGCAGACCCAGATCCACCCAGCCTAGCAGCCTGATTGCTATTATTTTATCCCTTAAGCTTTTGTTGTCTGTACCTCGAGAGAGAGGTTTTCTTTTTTTCATAAATTAAGTCCAGGACATTAAAAAGGGTGGAAAACACCAACTTTGAGCTCAGTCTTATCACATGCTAAAATTATTATAAGATGCAATATCTTTGACCTTTATAAAAGATGTCAAGAATAAAAAATAATGAGGAGAAAAGTGGGAAACAAATGCCTGTAACTGGGAGTCCCCAGCTCATTATGCCTGTCACTAGTAGTGCATTATGCCATAACAAAGAAATCAGTAAACTGGAAATTCCTCCTACTGTGCACAGATGAAGCCAGAAATGACTGTCACTACTGCTTGTACAGACAACATCAACATCTATGTGATGCTTCACAAGCTGGCTACGCTTGGTAGCCCTGGACTACAGTGCCTATACAGCAGAGAATATGCTGCTACAGAGTCAGTGTATTCTGACAATTCAGCAGCACACTTAGTCACAAGCTAGTTTCACTTCCATTCTGATGTTAAAAGACTTTTTGTAACTACTGGAGGTTTAGAAACAGCCAAGGGGGAAAATAATAATTTCTTTGAATTTCCAGACAGAAAAAGACTGAATGCCACTCACTGATTCTGTGCAAATACAGTAAAGAAATTACCATTTTTATTATCCTTTTTTTCCCACCAGTTGTTTGTATCCTACCCAGTGCTTTTTAGAGGAAGAATGATGCCTTTCTGGACAGCAATTCTACAACATCCTAATCTGTACATTTGTGTGAACAACTATTACTGATATAACTGCAAAACAGAACAGTCTCCTTTTATGATGTAATTAGGCATCAGGCATGATAAGATTAACCAAATTTAATTAACCAAAAATTTATTGCCTTCCAGCATGGCTACTGCAAGTAAAACCATTCATTTCTTATTTTATCTGATTATACAAAGTGCCCTAGCAGGCTTTATGTTTTGTACAGAATGCACAAAAAGTTAAACACAAAATTTAGACTATTGAGTAGAAACTTGTATTGCCGTGTCAGCTACTGTGTGATTTAGTGTCAGGCCACAATCTGGATGAGAAATTTTAAAGACTTTTCCCTTGACCTAATTAGAAAGGAGACAGTTTTCACCAGCTAATAAGATTTTTATAGAAATAAATCTCAAACAGAGCCAAAGGAATGTCTGACTGTGGATACAAATGGAAAGACCACCACTTTCTGAGTAAGCAACTTGGAGGGTGTGTTTTAAATAAGGGACAACAGAAGAAGCTACAAGCCAACAAAATGGCCAGCAACAAATGACCAGGATTAAGATGATATTCACTCCAAAATGATAGAGGACCTCAAGCACACAGCTGGGAAAAAAAGATGTAGTTTGTAATCTCTCTTTCATCTGAGGACTAGGGAACACAGCTTTTAAAAGAAATTTCACAAGGGAAATATAGGCTTCTAATTCTGGCCATATCTGTGCTGGGAAAATGAATAGAAACTATAATAAAGACTATAATTAGGGGACATGTGGAAAAAGATTTTGTATTTGGAAAAAAACTAACAGGAGTTTTTACATGGTCCTGCCTGGCAAAGCTGTAGAAGTTCTTCACAGCGTCAGCAAGTATATCCAGCTGATAAAAACTACATGGCTTTCCAAAAGGAGGGTGTTTTTTAAAAGCCCCCCTTCCAGTACATTTTCAGGAAACTTATTAGTCATGGCATTGAATGGTGAATATCTGGTTAAAAGACAGGAAACAGAGAGCAGGGTGAAAATAGAACAGAACAAGGTCATTAAGATCAAGAAAAATCTGTGTTGAGACAATGTGTTCCTCAATACAGATGACCAACCTGGAAAGGACATGAGCAGCAAGTTGCATCTTGTTATTTGTTATCAGCAGATGCATGACAAGATGCATCTTAGTATTATCATGCATCTGCTGACAATATGAAATGATATTGAGTAGGAACAGGAAAGAATGGTGGTGAGAAATTGCAGAGGTTCTTTCCACACTGTGTAATGAAAAGACAAATGAAGTTTAGTAGAGATTAATGTAAAGAAATACACAAGGGAAAGAACAATCCTAATATCATATATGAAATCATCATCTCTGAGCTAACCACTAGCACTCAGAAGAAAGACCATGGGGCTGCAACAGATGAAGTGTTTACAATTATTAGGAGCAAAACTGAGAACAAAACAGAATATCCTTGTGCCACCATAATGAATCAGGATTCCCTACATACTAAGCTATATATTTGTGTCTCACCATTTTAGAAGGGACACAACAGAACTGGAATAAATGCATAAAAACATAACTAGAAGTGTGAAACAATTTTAATAGAGGTGATGACTAAGTGGAGTCTCATCTGGCCCAGAGGAAATCCTGGGGAATTAAGACAAACATCTTTAAAACCATAGGCAGCAGGGAGAAGGCACATAGAGATCAACCATTTGTCTTCTCTTTTAACTTAAGAAATAAATGTCATTGAAAAACCATGAAGGAGCAGGCTTCAAAACAGAAGTAATGCCTCACTTAGGTGTTGTTAACTAGTGGAATTCCTTGGCAGAGAAATTTGTGGACCCGAAGTTTATCTGGTTTGAAGAGAATATTACTCAAGTTCATGCAAGAGAAATCCTTCAAGAACTGCTGTCTATTTGGAAACCACATCTAGCTCATGTCTTTTCCAGCATATTCAAGGAGTAAGAGTCCCTCTTCCCAACCTCTGTCAGACAACCTGGAAGTTGATAATAGATAGATTTGTCTGAGAGAATCCTCTAGAGTCCAGCAACAGCCAAAAAAATGTCTTTGGTGAGCAGCAGGAGTAGAGAGATTTTGATGTATAATGCTCTAAGACCAAGGCAAGAATGCTAGAAATCTGGATTTGTAATAAAATAAGTTGAAAAAAAATTAATGAATTCTAGAACTTTCTATGAGGTCAAGGGTAGATCAAACAAGCCTCTAGGGAAGTACTGCTCTATGCTTGTCCTTTCCTTATAATCTTTGCAGTAGACAACTATTACTGGCTATAGCAGACTGAGCTAGAGGCAACTTTGATCTGACCTGATACTGGTATTTTGTTTGATCTGAACTTTGGTTTTACGGCATCATGCAAACAGGCAGTGTCAGGGCTTAAAACACATCACCCTTCTCCTGCTGCTTTGGCTGCCTGAGCTCAGGGCCAGCTTTGAGAGGCCACAGCAGCTGGTTTGAAAGCTGCTGTGAAGAAAACTAGAAGAAACCTCAGCAGACACTGCCTCTCGTTCCCTGAGAGCTACTTTTAGCTGAAACTAAACCTTGTCCTCTGCCTGAGTTATGTTGCAGTTGTGCTATAGTTTTGCTTCACCTGGCCATATACCCCCTTGATCAGGACTCCCCAGGACCTATCTTGCCACTGTGACCACCTGACAATCACTAGCCCCAGTTTTCCCTTGTCCTCAGCCCCAGCTTTGCTCTGCTTAGCTTGCTTGGGCGTGGTGCAACTGTGCCCACCCAGCGATAGTACAACCCTGCCACCTACCCTTGGCACCTACCCTTGCTGGAAGCAGTAATGCACCTACCATGCCCTGCCCATAGCCCATGCTTACCCTAACAGAGCAACAGTACAGAAGTTTGATCAGCATCTTCTGCTAATATCCACCCTGGATGGGAAGAACACATGAATAAAATATGAGGAATCTGAACAGCCAGGATGCATGCAACAGCATCTTTTGTCTTTAAAAGAAAAAGTATCCCACAGCATACTGTCATAATTCAGAAGAGCTTCATATACATATAGTGATATATACGGTGAAATTCTATTGATTGCATAATACAGCATTTCTTTTTGGAACTAGCAGCTAAAACAGATAAAGCTCCTTATCTAGAATTGTGTCCAAACTTGGTATACAGCAAAAGTGGAAAAGAAGGCTAAATACAGGCTGTTCTCTTCTTCATCATGTTTTAGAACAATGTTCCCCATTCCTGTCTCTTCAAGAAGCACTGTGAGAAATAAACTATCTGTTCTAGTAGGATACCAAAATTGCAAAACTCCAACTCTGAACACAAGTGTAAAAGTACATTATAAGCCAAGAAAAAAGAGGGAAAGGGTGGGGAAAGGACCCTCAATTGACATTTCCTTTACTGATGGTTTCATTGCAGTAGATATTCTCCTACAATAATATATTGCATTAAATTTTAAAGTACTGCAGGTTTCAAAATGTTTGATCCATCATTCTGGCTAGTAAACCTGTGTAGTTCATTTATTTGATTCTTTCCATTGTCATGAAGATTAGAATTTTCCTTTTTAGGTTTAACATGAGAATCTTAAATCATTTAGTCAGCTGATTCCATGCACTTGAGTAGAACATTAAGCATTGAAAAATTAGAAATAAAGTTCTAAGAGTTGGTAACAGTCACCACTGCATGACTTTTCATTTTAGCTCTTAAAGTTTTACAGTTCTGAATCAATAGAGTTCAGTGACGGAAAGAGTAGAAGTCTTTTGATACTGCCTTCCAAAACCTCTTCTCTGAAAACTAGAATTCCCACAAAAGAAGTCTAAGCAGCAAAAAGAGCAACAGCTCTTATACAGGATACCAATTACATATGAATGTGCTTTACTTATGATCAGACACCTCACATTTCTTACTTTCCCAACCTATGTTGCTCATTCATATAATTGCATGTTACCATGCATAATGAATATTGCTTTATCCAGAATGTAATGATCTAGAGTAACAGGCTCACCGCTACAGTCAATTTAAAATATTAATTCTGTGAAGCCAGGTCTACATATATTGTAAAAATGAAATACTAAAATTAAAACCAGAATGTGAAGTGTTTTCACTTCAGTCAAAAATGTCTTTTGTGCTCAAGAAAAGAAGAATGACTATTAGGAAGAGACTTGGAGAAAAAGGTGAAGTTTGGGATAGGCTTGCTTTTAATATCTGGTACTTTACATCAGAATGAATTTTACTTGAATTCTATCAAAACCAGAATGAGATTTCAGGTAGAGCTTTCCAAAATAAATGTATGTCTGTAATTATGATAGATTACACAACAGGAAAAACTAAGGTTTGCATTAGCAGACCTTACTTTCCTTCAGGCATTATTGCAGACCAGAACTGACATGTTTCATGGGCTCAGGAAAAGCTGCTGCTGATAACCCAGATGAAGAACACAGCTTTCTTTCTAGCTGCATTTAGATATGAGTTAACCTGTATTAGCAACATTTTGGGGGAAGTAGATCTTATGTCTCATGTTACTAGGTGATATTTGGCTCTTTCCTTCATCCTGCCTCTTGAGTTGGAATGAGAATGATAGGCTCAGCTTCTCATGAGCTTACTTGTGAAAGGTATTTAGCAAATAAGCTTACCTTGTCCTCTCTATGCCAGGAGAAATTCACATGCCTGACTTCCCATTTACAATGCCAAAACCTAAACATTATGCCCTCCTATAGTCTCTCACTCTCTCTGCTAAACCACGTATTAACAAGACTCAAGGTTTCTTTCCAAAGAAGCCCTGGAGCATTTTGGCTGATTTACATAGGAGCTGATTTCTTCACATGTAACAGAAATACCATAGTAATCAATCCACTAAGGGAGAAAAATTAACTATTCCCCGAACCTCTTAACTTCTAAAGGATTCCAGCAGTTTCTGAATTTAATTACCGACAAGTTTAGATATGCTGGGAGATGCTAGGGCCGGTTTTATCCACTTTCCCTTGAACCCCTCTTGTCAGATTTTCTCACAGTTCTTCACAAATGAAGGCCCTGATTGTTTAGATTAAATTGGAATGTTGTGTTTATGTCTATACAGTATAACACTAAACATAAAAAAGTCACATGAAAATTCTTGGTATGAGAAAAGAAGACAGATCTCTAATGTAACTCTTGTTGTATCACAAAGCACATAATTTCTCTTAAAATAAACAATATTACTTTTTAAATGCAAACATATTACTGTAATATTAAAGAACATATAGATTTATCCCCAGTAAGGCAAGTGAGCCCTGATGCTTTTAACTGAGTATTCAGACAACTTGCTGTTGTCAAATAGATTCAATGCTAGCCAAAAAGTCAAGGTCCCTACTCAGGCTCAGGAGAACACAGCAGAGAACACTAAACAAACTTGCACAAAGTTAGCTATATCAGTTCACACATTTTCCACTCCTTCAGTTGGGGAATGTTAGTATGTACATAGGACCTTTGAATTTGAAATCAGGGCTCCCAGCTACACAGAGTGTGTGGACAAGCTGTTACCCTTTCAGTTGCAACCTTTCTCAGCAACTCCTGGCTTTTGAGCACTGTAGCCTGAAGTCAAATAAATTGTTCAAAGACAATGTGACTGCACATTCATGTTCAGCTACAAAGGTCACATGCTTGGGAGGCAAAGATCCAAGGAAAAGGCTAAACAAGAAGTTGGTAGTTGGAAGCAAAGTTCTTGAAAATATTTTGCCATTAAATTCATATCAGAATAGTTTCAGTAGAGCAAGGAAACCTTTTTTTTTTTTTTTTTTGTTATTAAAAACACTTCTTAATGAAACACCTGACATTTTTTAAATTAAAATGTGAGATTAAAAAATTTTCTTTCACACACAAAACTGAACATCTCTCTCAGCTCTTCCCAACGCCTTTATAGAGGGGTCATCATTTTTCTTTTCCTTCTATTTAAGCAAAAATACTCAGCAGAGGAAGTTCACAACTAAACAGATAGTTAACTGCAAAAATCTGAGAATGACTTCCTGAACCCTCCTTCATCAGTCCTTCCATTCTTACGACAACTGTGGTCTATGCACCACCAGTAATCACATTTGTGATCACACTTTGGCATCGTATTTTATCATTTTAAATTCCAAGAAGTTGCAATGATACTCGGCAAAGTCAAGCGTTTATCTTAGACACATGTTTACTTGCCCTGACTGGTTAAAAAACTGTGTCAGCAATTACATTATTACCTGGGAGATCCTGAAAACACTAGGAACAAATGTAAACTTTTATGTAGCCTAAATATAGAAAGGTTTAAAGGTGTTACCCTTTGCTAGTACCTTCTGTGACTTTTTCACTGTAATGGATAAAAGGCCTACTGTCACTTAATAGAGTGAACCAAACTTTAATTAAACATGCATTGTCAACTTTGAAGAACCAATGAACCATTTAGACCCCCAGCCCAGAAGAAACCAAAACACATGACAGTGATTTTGGGTATTTTTTGACATACCTACTATGGGGTTATTACAAGGAAAAAAACAACTACTGAACACAAAAGAATTTGCTTGTTGCAGGAGTAGATCTTGAATTCTTTGCACTACTTACATTCCCATGAAGTCATGAGAACTCATAAGTCATTGTCATACCTCCAAAAACTTACATTTCCAGTCTACAACACTGTGTTTTAGCCGTAAGCCACAAATAAGCCCCTTTAATTTATTTGGAAGAATTTTCATGCATGTATAAGCATGTTTTGGATTTAATGAGCAGTGAAGAATCAAGTGAGAATGATGACACTTCAACACAATTTATAAACTGATAATTGGAAATGTACATATACTGTAGACAGTGCATCTACAGACATGTAGGCAGTTCTATTCTATTGTTTTAAACAAAAGTAAACAGCTATTAGTACCTACTTCTCTATACAGAAATACCTCATTTGACAGCCTTACTGAATATTGTGTAAAATCACCATATTTAGAATATAACACACAGCAGAGAAATATTCTGCAGAGGTGGCTACTCTTAGAGCCTAACTTTAGATCCTGAAAGTAAATCTCGCAGCTAGAGCTTACCTTCACAGGAAATCGTTCTCTGGTGACTGGAAATTAAGATATCTTTTAGGTTCTTTTTTTTCTGTGAAGCTGAATTGCCTTCTGCATAAAGACTTGAGTGGAAGAATAGAATCAAATTGTGTGTAAAACCCCCATTTCACCAGTCACTGCTAGCTAGCTAGGTTCTCAGATACCATTTAATATACGTTTAATTTTTTAACACCATTAAGATTCAACCAGTCTGTGGCGTGACCTATCTTCACTGTGCTGTGCTGATGATGCAGCTTCTTCCCACAGACCCTCATCATATAGGTTCCTTGATTTGGCTTGAAGCTACCTGGTGCACTCTTAAAAAAAGGGACATTAAACAGGTATTACCATCATGAGGATAGAACAAGACCAGAAGATGCATCTTAGCTTGAAATACATTAATTTTGTATAGGGGAGATGTAAAATTAAGGGAAGCAGAGTTGATGCGTGTCACTGAGGTGGAAATGGATAAATACTAAAGGACAAAAAAGCCATCTGTTAAAGTTAAGAACTGGAGAATAGGAGGGAAAAATAATATACAGATGGCAAAACACAGAGTCAAATGAAGGAGTTAAAAAAATTATTGGAATTATGGAACTGGGAAAGTATTTCCTACTGGAGATAGGGAGAATATTATTCTAATATTAGAATATTATTCTAATTCAGAGAAACATATTTATGTCCTCTTTTCCTTTTTTTCAACCCAGCAATAAAAGGAACCACTGGACATTTTCACTGTTCTCGTATGTAAACAGAGAAAACCCAAATGAAAAATCAGGGAGCCAACAGGTACATGCAATAGAGGAAATCCAAATAACCATGGCTAGGTAGATCAACATAAATAGGAAGGAATAAGTACGGCAGAACCATTTTCTTAAACAAGTTTGGAACTCAGCATGATGCCAGTGTTGAAGTTATAACTAGGAGACCTGATTCTTGCATTATAACCTATACTCACCACTGATTTTCTTTAGAAGAGTTCTTCTCATGGACTGCTATAGAGGGAGACCTAGACAAAACCTGATTAGAATCCAGCCTAGAAAATGGTGCAGTGGGACTTTATCCTAAAACCTCCATACCCAAGGTACATGGGAATGGGAATTTGCAAAGACTGCAAAAAGAAAGGTGTTCCTACACACACTAACAGAAGGCTTCCTTGCACAAAACAAAAGGAAGAAATGGAGACAGGAAGGAAATCACAGGGAATAGCTTGAATAATAGCCAAAATGAGGTTTCAGATCTGTGTAAATGTCAAAGTAGGGGACAGAAAAGGGTGAGAGCTCACATGTAGTGTTAAAAAGCAATTCTCCAATCAAACAAAATAGTGTGAGAAGGAAGAAATAAGAGAAAGGGGCAAGTACTTCAACCAGGAGCATTACTTCCAGAATATATACTTTCCACCTGTAAAAATAAAAGCCACAGTCCTAGCAGTGCCAGTACAACGAATAACAAACTGCAAACATTAGCTGAAAGAGGAGAAGTGTAATATGATAAACAAAGCACAAGGCACAGGAAGAATAATGTTTTGAATAAAAAGTAGTCAGGTGGACAACATATTCCCATATGAAAATTTAGTAACGTCTTCATCTTTGGATTCCCAGATGAAAATGGATGACCAAAAAGCTAAAGCAGAGGAGGAAGAAGAGACAGTAGCAAATACTCTTTCTGCTATTTTCACTAAATGTAATGAAGACTGAAAGAAATCAAATGACTGCCAAAGGCAACAATTAATGCAATCAAGAGAATTATTTTTAAAGTAAAATAAATAATGTTAGGAGGAAGCAGACTGTGTGGAGTTTCTCAGGTGTCAGAATGCAACAGATTCATTAATTTCCTGGCTTCTTTTTTATCAGTGTTTGCATAGTCCTATCTTAAAGCTTTGCTGGTTAAGCCTCACAGTCCTGCAATTCTTCAGAATACAGAATTTTTCAGATACCATAAAAAAAAAAGCCCCCCCTCCACAAAAGAAAACCACCCAAAAACCAGCCTAGGCTCAAAAACTATACGATTATTTCTCATTAAAAAATTGTTTTGTTTCCATGATCATAACAATGAATCCTTACTGTAAGGTGAGAGAAGGACAAACCAGTAACTATAAAGTGAACATCTATCATCTGACCATGGTAGTTATGGTGCTGCCCTCTGTCATAAGCAACACATAGAAACAGCCGTTTCTACAAGATCAGGCTATATGCCATGTTGCACAGAAATACCACCCAGAACAATTCCTGTGGAGTGCTTGCATGGGCGTGCTATACTCAGTGTATGTGTCTGATTCTGTATCCTTGTCCAATATGTAGCTGCTGGCGTAGTGGAGCAAATTCTAAATATGGAAAAGAAGTGTTAAAGGAGAAGTCCTAGAATACAAAAATTAAGCTGGAGGCAAAAGACCTCTTGTAACAGATCTGCCTTTTAGACTTTCTTTCAGCTCTGGTCAGAAAGGGAAGCACATTGAAAAATCCTTGTTAGGCTCATTCATACCATAATTAGCAAATATCTTCACAAAGAATAACAGACCAATTTAAGTTGCTCATCAGTAAACATGGTTGATATAAGAATCAGACTATGCAACTCTATTTTAAATCCTAACTAGTACAAGGCAAGGATTTTTGACAATGAACTCTTTGAATTGATTGGGAATGTAGGCCATTGACTCAGTATGGCTAAGGCTGGTTTCACCCTTCCTACACAGGAATACATATGGTACAGCATTTTTCTTTTCCCTAGTTCCCATTTCACTAGGTGATCCTAATGGTTTCCTTGTGGTGATCCACTGGGTGATCCACTAGCCTTCCAAATGGTAAAGAAAGGTAAAAAAACAGGGTGACATTTTTCACACTACCTTCAAAACCTATGAAGGAGGTTGCCAACGTGAGGTGCAAATTTGGACTATCTGCCCATCTGCCCCAAATTAGGAGCTCTTTCTCACACCTGAGATTAGGTCCATCAAAAAACTGAAACCTGTCCTTTCCAAAAAACATTTGGGACTTAAGCGGAATGAAATCTATATTTTTCTTCACTAGGAATTTACATATATGCTCTTTACAAGTGTAGGCATATAAATTGCCCAAGAACTAAGAACCCAGTAGATAATTAAACCAAGTTTTCAGACTTCCAAGAAAAAAATAAAATAATAATCAGAATAATCTTAAATAATTTTTTAATCCCTATAGGTAGACTTTTGAGTCTTTTTAACCTTTAGCTTTTTAAAGACATT
>JBCJKH010010260.1:37001-48819 GCA_039877255.1 Loriculus beryllinus | reverse complement strand
TCCCTGCTTATGGCAGGGGTGTTGGAACTAGATGATCTTAAGGTCCTTTCCAACTCTAACGATTCTATGATTCTATGATCCTATCATCAGAGCTTTGACTTATGCCAAACAGAAGGCAACATATGATAATCAGCAAAGATATTTGGTCCAAAACCTAAACCTCAGAGCAAACTTCAGCTGTTTGTTTCTAGTTTTCTGAAGGCTAATGGATAGCATCACCTGAGTTTTGAAAAGCACTAGGGAAGTTTATTCAATCTTTTGAATTTCCCATCCTTCCTGACAGTAAGCAGCTCTGAGAAGCTGTCTTGGTTTTGACAGGGATAGAGTTATTTTTCTTCCTAGCAGCTGGTGCAGTACTGTGCTTCGGCTTTAGTCTGACAACACTGATGTTGTAGTTGTTGCCCAGTAGCACATACCTTGATCAAGGACTTTTTCAGTCTCATGCTCTGCCAGTGAGGAGGGACACACAAAGCTGAGAGGGAGCAGAGACAGGGCACCTGACTTAAACTAGCCAAAGGGGCATTCCATACCACAGCACATCATGCCCACTATATAGGCTAGGGGGAGTCACCCAGAAGGGACCAATCACTGCTCAGATAGGGCTTGGTATCCATCAGTGGGCAATGAGCAATTGTGTTGTGCATCACTTGTCTTTCTTGGGGTTTATTTCTGTCTCTCTTTTTATATCTTATTATCATCATGATCATCATCATCTTTTACTTTATTTCAATTTATTTCAATTATTAAACTATTCTCATCTCAACCCAAGCAATTCTCCTCCCCTCCCACCAGGGGGGTGTATTTGTGAGGAAGTGGCTGCGTGGTACTTAATTGCTGGCTGGGGTTAAACCGCGACATAAGTATTTATTGTAGGACGTTTCCAGGCAGAGTATGGTGGTGGCTCACAACCTGTGAGTGGCCAACGGCTCATGCACATCTTGCTAACACCCACAGCAGTCACCCCAGCCCCAGCACATGCCTGCCAGGCAGCCTGACCCTCCTGCACCCTTGTGCCCTACCCCCCAGGCAGCCAAAGAGGAATCTTGACTTTGTGTGTGGCGACAATATTGCCCCTTCTCTTGGGAGCACAGTGTGGAGGAGCAATTGACATTTGTACGGAGCCCAGGAGAAGGACAAAGAAAGAAGCCTGAGTGAGTAAAACAACCAGCGTATGCCTGTGATAGCACTGGCATGAACTAAACTAGCCTGTGCTCACAGATGAAAGTCAAGCAAAGCCAAAATCAATATTCTTGGAGCAAAGTGAGGCAGTGAGGGAGATAGGATGCCCAGGTGTATGGAGCAGGGCCACAGACTCCCATCCATTAGCTCTCGCTCTGTTCTGCAGTAGCTTCAACATGGTTGCTATATGCTTTAAATATTTTATGTTTAAAATGTGCAGTCGTTGCTCCCATCCTTTAAGACTGTGTCAGAAGGAGGATTCAATCCCATAAAAGACAACATCTATGAGCAAAACCATGTGGGCTGTGTTTGGGTGCAGACGCTCAAGTAAAGTGGCAATTTACACACCCTCACAGAGGGCCACTGGCTCTACCCTATCTTTCCTGGTTTGAAGTCTCATTAACTCTAAGGGAAGCTATAGAATTCATGAACCTTTGATGGTATGAAGGGTGGTGAAAGGAAAGGAAGTATTTTCAGAGCATATGTGCTAACTGGCAGGTCAGCATGGTAGGATCAAAAGTCCTGGATTAACAGAATACCTGTGTTTGCAGGAAATCTGTTATGCCACCCTTTTCTCTGGACAGCTCCTAGATGGACGAGGAGCAGAAAAGTAACATCATTATTCTTTTAACTGCTTAAAGGTCCTCCCTCTCCCACGCACGCTTCCATGTGGAAACAAAGATATGGTCCTGACATGAAGTATTTGCCTTTATATAAAATTTTGCCTCCAGTTGACTAGACAAATTCTCTGGCTTTGCAAAACAAAAACCCAAACCAACCCAATTCTACTTCAAAAGGAACAGGAATGAAAACCAGTGGAGGCTTGTGGTTTGTGTCATTAACTAAAACTATTGCTTAGTGCAGCATTACAATCTCCTGCCAAGATTTGTGAGCAGAAACGTGCCCATTACCAGTCACCACCAACTTATGCAAAATGGGCTGGCAAGAGAGAAAAAAGGCATGAAAATAGGAAAGGAAGTGGTCTTAGTCAACTGTGGGTGGGTGTTCACATCACAAATCCACCAAGACTTGATAGGAACATCTCTAGTGAGGCAGGGCCTGGTGAGGAACCTCTTACTGCTGCTTTAAAGTCTGCCATAGGTTTTTGCAGGAGATGGATCTGACTGTTATTGAATTCCCAACCTGTTTGCAGATCTGAAGCTGAAAGCACGTTGCTGCTGGGAGTAGAGGTGTTCTTTGCCCAGGCTGTCCCAGTCCCATGGATGAAGCTAGACCTTGGCAGTGCAGCATTTGTCTCAGGCACTGAATCAGTTTTAAATTTCCCCACCAAAATCATGTTCCTTTCTAGAAAAACCTCCTTTGTTTCAGTTGGTGCCTCCAGCAGGTTACCATAGCTCTTTGCTATTATTTTTTAGACTATTCACTTCAGCTCTCTTATTTTCTGTCCAGAATTCACAAGGTATCTTTTAATTTATTCTGCTTAAAATGAGATAAACCAGGAATGACCAGTCTCCTGGGGCTGTACCATTCTGTAGTGAGCCTTATGTAAAAGATACGGGGCACATTTTCAGCATTGTGCGTTGTTATAATTGAAGGCTGTGTGCACAACTCTTTGTCCATCACAATGAAAATTTACCCTCATGTATCTTGTAAATCTCAGATGTAGATTTCACTTGCAGCATTTTTGGATATTCTTTGATTATTTTTTTCATATTAGGGGACCATAACGATAAGTCTCTGCTCAAGTGAATATACAACTAGACCTCAGCTGACACTAAAATTTGCTAGTTTTTCTTTTTGGGCTTAAAAAATTTGCCTTTCAGAGCTATTCAATAAGATAAATGTTAATGAGAAAAATTTTAACAAGGCAAGCCCTGACGGTGACCCCCTCGGATCTAAGCAGCGCTACAAACTCAGGGCAAGCCTGATGCATGAGGAACATCTTGCAGAATATCACTGGCCTTCTGTTCTATCAGCACTATAGCTCTAGAAACAAGGCTCTTAATGAGGAAAGATCAATCCCAACAGGAAAACCTGTGATATCTGACATCAGTAGACAAGCATCCATGCTGTACAAACCAACCCCCCCCGCAAGCCAGCCCCTGCGTACAAAAAATAAAATAAAATAAAGTAAAATTGTGTCATTTTCTTTCAGAGTTTAAAGACTCAGGATCACTTTATGTAGCATTTAACTATCATTTCAGTCAAGCTTTTGAAGCTGTTTAAGTTCTTTTGTACCCGAGTTGTTTAATGTTACTCAGACAAGGTAAATCAAAGTCTAATAGAGTGGAAAAACAGTAAAGGCAGAAAATAGGTAAAAGATAAATCACACAGGAAGTTTTGCTTTTTTTTTTGTTATTATATTCATTGAGATCAAAGTCCTTGTTTCAGCTCTAATTAACAAAAGCTAATGCAGATTGGAGACCTTCTGGCACTGAGCAGAGCCTTGGAGGATACAGTTGAAATCTTCTGAAGATTTAAATAATTAATATGACACCTTGAGCTTCGGATGGGAAAATAAAAAATAAAAAAAAGAAGAGGGGGGAAAAAAGAGCCCCATGTTCAAGTTTAAGAACAATGCCATTGCCAAGTTTGATACCATTTGTTCTGATGAAAATGAGCTGAGTAGACTGCACCGACTTCATTGTCTGGTACATTGGCAGTTCAGTGGATTGTTTCACCTTTTGTCATGCTAAGGGAGTCTTTTGTGCAGTACTTTGTTACCCCCAAGTCTGCCCCAGTTGAAGGAGGATAGAAAAAGGCAAATCTGCTTTAGGGACTTGGAGGATGGTCATTTAATGGTTTTTAATCCTCTTAATCCACGTAAGAATGGAGATCTCTGAGTGAAAATCCCATCCCAGAAGTCCTTATGATTCAAATGCCTGGCTCAGGAGACTGTCTTTTGAAAAAAAAAAAAGCAGCAAAATATTCTCCACTACTGTGGCATTGTGGTTTATTTCTCTCTGGTTTTCCAAAGCTGTCTGACGCAATATAAACAAAATGAAATGGAAACCTACTCCAAACCCTGGGAAGTATGAGAATAGAGAGTGCGCGGTGCCAGGCTGTGTATTTGGGGTACTCTGGTGATTCGGCTTGATTTCATAAAAGTGATAAGGGCCCTCTTTTCTAATTGTCTCAACTGTATGCAAATTCACCCTAGATTTGGGTGTGCACTAATGCCCTCACCAAGCTGTTTTCCACTCGGATATTTTGTAGGTAAATTAAATTCTTTATTGAGTTTGGATATAGATTACTTCTAAACTGTTGACATAATCATAACTAAGCCTTTCTGCTGAGCTCATTATTACTTCATAAGAGCATAAGTTCTCTTCCCTGCCACAAAGAAAAAAAAAAAAAAGAAGGCAATCCATATATCTAATTAGATAAACCACTAAGAACTGCTAAGAGGCAATTTCTATAAGTAAAATTCAAGAGGATCTGAAGATGGGACAGGTTATTCTTGCTCACAATCTGTAGACTTACGATTTGCCACAACAAGTTCACTTATAAATATTTTTTCTATTACATGCACAACGTGGCTTTTCATTTTTTATATGTTGTTCATCGCTTCACATTTTAGAGCTGGTTAAAAGAAAGGAAAAATTCAGTTTTCTACTTGTAATTAACTATGTAACAGATAGAGAAAAGAGTGTGTTGAATATTATATGATTTCTTTAAAATAGATGAATGAAAAAAAAGAGAAGCTCCCACTGCAATAGTTTTCTTCTAGATAGAGAGCAAATGGTTTTAGCAAAATTGCATGACAAAACAGCTCAAGGCATGTCTTAAAAAATTGCAGCTCATTAATGCAATGTTTTCTGTTCCAGTCAGTTCACTGACAGCCATTTCTCAACATCTATTCTTACAGCACCCCCATGCCTCTGAAAAAACATATACAAATCCAACAACTGGTTCCTAGGGTTCTAGTACAATTTTGCTGACAATTCAACTGGCACAAACCAACGATCTCTCTAAAGTCATTTCAGCTAGATGTTAATAATGGTGTACTCTATGTCTGCTGCTAGAAAAACTAGGCGTTATTTTGATTTCTTCCCTACGGTTAAGAGAAAAGGTAGGCTAGTGATGCTTGGTGTCTGTTGCATCCCATAAAGACTTTGGCTGTCCCTTTGATGACATTTCTGTCTTTCTGTTTACGTTGTATTTATATCTATATCATATTTCAGGTCAGAGGGAAAGAGTCTGCTGTGAGGGAGCCAGAGGTGCTGTGTGCTTCCTCATTTCTCTACTCTCTATTTGTACAGCATCCATTTAAACCTCACCTTTACTGAGATGAGCCTTGCATGGGATATGCTTTCTGTTTTGGATCTTTCTGATGCTGCTGCCCAGGGACAAGGATGGCACAAACCAGCAGCCTGACTCACGTTTCCTGACTCACTGCATCACTGTGACCATAACTCTTCCTTGGCAAATTTCCTTCCTTTTCATTTTTAACTCTTGGCAAATAATGTTATGTGGGCTCTTGCCTAGTATCTGTGGCCAAAGCTTGCCTGTATCCTGTGCTGAGTGTGGCATTTCATTCCTCTACCAGAAATGTTGGCAAGGTGTTTTACTGTGCTGATTTTACTTTTTGTTAACCTTACCTTCCTTCACCTTACCTTCACATGCAGCAGTTAACCCCCTAAAGCTGCATTTGCATTTGCCTGCAAATGACAAATGTTGGGGGAAGGTGTATGCACAAGAGTCCCCTTGGAAAAAGGTGAGGGCTTGTATTCAGTGGTGGAGAGTTAGCTATTCCATGGAAGTAGTGTAGTATAAGACATACCATACCAACAGCCACAGAATTAAGAACTGAGTTCAGGTGTGAAGATGGATTTATCCTCTTTGGAAAACAGGGTATGCAGAAATTAGCTAACAGAGGTTTTCATCATCATGGAAAGGAGTAATGAGTTGGTAGAGAAATATTTTTAATAGGAAACTGAGGACATAATGCAGACATGGGGGAACTCCAGCACTACTGTTATGTGCAGGGAGTAATAAACACATGGAATAAGTTACTGGGAAGAGCTCATGAGGAAAAGAAAACAAATGACAGGGAGAGTCACCTAGCTTTTCTAGAGGGAAAGGGAGGTGTGGAGTAAGAAGAAAATATATAGGGAAGAGAGAGATGAACTTCCAGGAGCCAGGTGTGCTGTGCAAGGGTAGACCTTCCTTGGTGATAAAGCACTCTCCGTTTGCAAGAATTGTCAGACAGCATCAGCAGTGCCAGCCTGCACATCCTGAGGTGCCTTTTGTGCCAAGTCCACCTTGGAGCCAGCATTTCCAGGAAAAGAGCTGCTCTGGCCCTCTTTTCCCCTCCCACTAGTGGTGGTGGTGGGGCAGCAGGTGTTGGGGGTGGAAGTTCAGCATAATCCCCCATGACCCACGGCTCTTGAATAGGCCACATTTATTCCTGAAGTAAATGGTTTTCTTTTCTTTTGGAGTCTGCAGTGTGAGGCCATCCTGCAGCATGGGCTGGTACCAATTTTTTTTTTTTATGGGAACTAATCTCCACAACACATAGTTGCTGCTGCATTCGGAAAGCACAATACAACAGTTGGTCAGCAGTCTGATTGAAAGCTACCTGCTTAAAACCAAACCTTTCAAAACCATTCTGGAATATCCTGGAGTGTCCTTTGAATAGCAGCCCTTTGGAAAGGAGTGATTTTTGCTCTCTGTTTCTTCTATGGGGGCCTTCATCTTGTGAAGGTAATGTAAATTAATAGCAACCCTTCTTGCCCCCAGGATGAGGTACATTTTTTGTGGACTGCTCCTGTTCTGCCTAGAAGCTGTCATTTTTAATGTGACTTTCCAAAGTTTTCTCAGTAATTCCCATTCCCTACGCGCTACGCACTTCATAGAAATGCACATACTGTTCTTTAACCGTGTTATATATATTCATTCTTGTGAATCATAAATTACTTAGTTCTCATGGAGATTACAGGTTTGTGACTATTTCTTTTTCTATTTTTCACGTCTTTACCTGACAGGATTCTTTAAAAATGAATAAAATACAGTATCAGCAGAAACATCTTGGCAGAGGCATATGTGGGAGGAGATAGAGACAATAAACAGACATCACACACACTGCATTATAATACAACAAATAAGTGTCTGACTCAAATCACTTTAAAGGATGGACAGTAGCCCCTTATTACCAAACTGCAAAGGTAGTAATAACTCCTTTCCCAAAGGTACCACTGCGATCAAGGAAAAGACCCCCAGTAGTATTTTTATAGCCTTTGCTTGAAATGTTTCTGAAGGAAAACTCTGACTTCTAAAGAGTTCTGAAAGTGTGTGGTGTCTCAAGATAGACCTTAATGAAATTTGCCGCTATCAAAACTAGACTGCCTGGAATATGGCAGAGCCTATTAGGACCGCAGTAACAACATTGATTTTAGGGATTTTCCCCTCCCTCCAAATACACAGAACACTTTTTTGATGTGTGAAGAGACTGAAGCTTCTTAAAAGACATTTTCAATGGGATAGTTCTGAAGACTTCAGATAAAATATTTCAACACAGTACCTGCAGGGACAGGAGAAATTGCTTCAGTTCATTTTGCCTTAGTTAGAGTCGTGTTAAATCAACTGCTCTTGGCATTTGCAGGACTTTGTAGACATTCTTTCAAAAGTGTTTGAAAAGCTTCAAATAGATGAAGGTCTTCAAAAGGCAACTAGCACATGGGACTGACATCAGTAATGCTCCAAAGACTGTCCAAAAGAGCCAATACATGATATAAATGAAGCTTTATTACCTTTTTTCATCTCAGATACTAGGCATGTTCTGTCTTTGTTACCTGATCCATTTGCTGCCGAGAGGATACTTGATACATATCCTGATTAGTAGGAGACATGAGGGCCTGATTCTTCTTCACAGCCTTTAAATGAATTGTTGTGGTTTAATCACAGTTGGCAACTAAGTACCATGAAGCCGTTCATTCATGCCCTCCACCCTGATGGGATGGGAGAGAGAATCAGGAAAATGATAAAACCTGTGAGCTGCGATAAGAAAAGGTTTATAATGGAAATAAAGTAAAATATTATAATAATAGTAGGAATAATGATAATAGCAATAAAAAGGGAGATAATAAAAAGATAGAGGGGAATAAAACCCAAGAAAGAAAAGTGGTGCACAAAACAGTTGCTCAAGACCCACTGACCGATGTCCTGCCCTTCCCTAGGTAGGGGTTGACCTCTCTTGGCCAGCTCCTCCCAGTCTCTATACTGGGCATGATGTGCTGTGGTGTGGAATATGCCTTTGGCTAGTTTGGGTCAGGTGTTCTGTCTCTGCTCCCTTCCAGCTTCTTGTGCCCCTTCTTCAGTGGCAGAGCATGAGAGACTGAAAAGTCCTTGGCTTAGAGTAAGGACTAAAACATTGGTGTGTTATCAACATTATTCTCATACTACATCCAAAACACAGCACTCTACCAGCTACTAGGAAGAAAATTAACTTTATCCCAGCTGAAACTAAGACATAGATATAGCTGTTTACTTGCAAGTTTAATACACTGCCAAAGTTTAACTGGCAATTTGTGAAGTTTTCCTACCAGAAGCCGTGAGAACACAAGTGCAATGTAAATCACTTGACATGGTGACATCTGTTCCCTCTGTTGCCTTTCCTTTTGGTCATGAGTAACATGTAAATTTAACAGCCTAATGTAAATTAAAAAGACCCACGTTTCAGTCTGAGCAACTGCAATATAAGCTGCACTTCTCAAGATGCATGAGGCAGAGATCTTGCCAGCTGCATTCAGACAGGCAGCCTCCATTACGTTTTAGCAGATCTGCTAATATAAATAAGAATTTAATGACTCAAATTTGCAAATAGTGAGACTTAAATGACTTTCCACTGGAAACACCTGTAATGATATAAATTTCCAGAATATAAACAAGATCTGTTTCCTCATCCATACTCATGCATGTGTAATTAAAACACACTTATTGTAACAGATAGGGGAAGGCACCCAGCTGCATTATTGTCTCTCTAAAGTAGGAAAGGATATGATGATATCTTTCCTGCTGGAGTTCTTTGATGATCCAGTACAGGTCGTTGTGAAAGATCATCTGCCTGAATGCAGGATAAAAATCTTTTTTTTCGCATGGAAAGTACCTCTGTGTTTGCATAGGGAAGATGGTGAGTAGACTTTTATCCTGGGGTATTAAGAGCTCCTTTAGATAACACACTTCCTGGCCCTGAAATTCACCCTTTAGGGCCCGAACCAGCCACTTATGTGAAAATTCAGATTAAAAAGCAAGGAAGAACAATATGATCACAGGACTGTATCTAACAGAGATGCTGTCCCACAGTGCTGTGGATATTCCTGGTGGCTCAGTGTGCCAAACCAGGCTTATCACAACATTTTAGTCTTGTTATGATGCGGAAGAAATGTGTATAACAGAAATCGACTGGCGTGTACCTGCTTGTGATAAAGTTGCTCAGCAGTCTGGAAAATCTGTTGCTTGTGATAAATAATCCTCAAAGTGGCATCCTCTCATAAGCATGCAGCTCTTGCTGTGCAACTTTATAGAAAATCTTTTTGTCTCTTTTGTCATGGACTTAGAAATACTTATTCTTGTTAGTGCGAATCAGTAGATTTATACCAGGAACGAATGTGAATCTCAGAGTTTCCCAAAAGTGCAATGAAGAGCTGAAATATAATAATACCAGCAATGGCCTTTAAAATGAGTTACAGGAAGGAGTAAGCTAAGATAAAAAAATCACCCAAGATTATATGCTTTCTTGTTAATACTAATTGTATTTACCAATTGTTGCTATAGAAACCAGAGAAGCTGGGTACTTTGTTTCTCTAGGAAAGCAAAGACATCTTCACATTTTCCTGTCAAATCTCTCTTTCTGCATTTTGGGGCTTTGAAGCAGTTTTGATAGAAGTATTTTCAAAGGGAATAAAAGCAGAAGGCATTCTCCCCGTGGTGAAGGTACCTTCTTGTAACCTCTAACCTAGGCAATCTGGGAAAGTTTAAACTGAAGGGAAAGAGGCAGCAGGTATTGTTTATTTCTGCTCACTTGTTGCTCCCTAGTATATGCAGTTCAATTTGAAATTTGCATATCTAGTCCTAGAATGAGAGTCTAGTTCCTGTTTTTGCACTCAAGAGCTTTTTACTCTAATATAGCCTTTACTAAAACATTTTCATATCACTCATGGTGAAACTTTGGGGTGATTCATTGATCCTTTAACTTTCAAAGAATCATAGAATAATTCAAGTTTGACCTTGAAGGTGTCCACTCCAAACCTCTGCCTAAAGCAAGCCCATCTGTGGGGCCAGACCAGACTGGTCAGGCCCATGTCTGCTTAGGTCTTGAAAACCTCCAGAGATGGGAACAGCACAGCCTTTCATGGCAACACTGCTGCCCAGCTGTCCTCATGGGAATAAAACTTCTTCTTATACCCTGGCTAAGTATCTCAGGTTGCAATTTTGCCCACTGTCTTTTCTCTTCTCCCCATGCATCACTCTGAAGAGCCCAGCTCCATCTTGTTGGTGACTGCTCAAAGGCAATATAGTGTCTCCAAAGACACCCTTACTCCAGGCTTACCAAGCCCAGCTCCTCACAGGATAAGTGTTCCAACCCCAAGCATCCCATCAATGTCTACTGCAGTTTATCCATGTCTGTACTGCACTGGGAGGACCGAAGCTGTACTTGTGGTCTAGTGCTATTTGTACAGCCCAGAGTCCTGTCAACCTTCACATCTTCTAAGATGCTGTGTGGACACTGCCTGAGTTTGCTGTCCATCTGGGTCCTCCAGTGTTTTCCAGCAGAGCTGCTCCTCAGCAGTCATTCCTGACTCATTTGCTGATGCGTGAATAGTCTTGTGCTCCCACGTTTTCATTACCAGTTTATGCTGAACTCTCCTTTTTCAATGCATCTTGCAATGTCAGTAAATAGCCTTTCTCAAACCACAGGCCAATTGCCCACATTAATCCTTGTTTCTTCTTTCTCTTGAAGATGAGCCATGTATTTTTATGCTGTTCTAGGCCACAATGATTGAAAACAATTTAGGTTCAAAACCCTCTTCCAAAACTTTGGTGTCTCTGCCACAGTTTCTTCCTTACCTGCCTAACTGAAACACCTTATGACAAGGCTTTTATTCATTTGAGGTTTTTGCTTGATATAGTCATCATCTCCATCCAACCTATCCACTGAATTTACTTCCAACAGCACAAGTATACATATATTTTTTTAAGTGCTGCATTTATAAATCTGGCTTGAGTTATTCATCCTCCATATGCATGTCACTGGCCAAATGTCACTGTGATCTCCTCACAGACTGACTGGCTGGATAGAGTTATGCTCCTTGAGAAAGGAGAGAGGCTGCAGTCTCCACAGTGGAGTTTGCAGGAGAGACAAAGTAATCTGTTAGACACAGCAGCTCCTTCTTCCCCTTTCTTCATTGCCTGAAGCATGGCATAGGATATGGTTCCCTTCCCAGGCTTACGCTCTTATTATGATGTCTGCCTGGAAATATAGGCAGGTGAGACACACTGGCTTTCATGTTTGTCACAGGAGTACTTTCAGTACTGAAGGAGGCCTATGAGGATGCTGGGGAGGGACTCACACTAGACCATGCCACCCAAGGCTTTGTCCCACCTGGCCTTAAACACTGCCAGGGATGGAGCACTCACAACTTCCTTGGGCAACCCATTCCAGTGCCTCACCACCCTC
>JBCJKH010010260.1:0-10970 GCA_039877255.1 Loriculus beryllinus | reverse complement strand
GAAGAAGTTCTTTACTGTGAGAGTGGTGAGGCACTGGAACAGGTTGCCCAGAGAAGTGGTAACAGCCCCATCCCTGTCAGTGTTTAAGGCCAGGTTGGAGAGAACCTTGAGTGACACAGTTTAATGTGAGGTGTCCCTGCCAATGGCAGGGGAGTTGGAACTAGATGTTCTTAAGGCCCTTTCTAACTTTTAACTATTCTATCATCCTATGAGAACAGAATGCCTGATAATCAACCGCTGAAGTGACGGCTGACTGAACAGCTATCAAGTCCACACACCCATGCTTCTATAGACAGGATTTTAGATGGCAGAGGTGAAAGAAGTTCAGCCTACAACAGCACACTGAGACCTTTTAATAAGAAAACCTCATCACTAAAGTCAATCTTCGAATAGGAAGACTACCAAGCCCTGCAATTTTTGCTAATGTAGGCTGCTGGCTTCGGTCAAAAGTACTCTGCAGCAATCTTTAATTCTTTGAGCATGTCCATGGTGTTACCAAGGATAGAAAATAATTCTTATGGGGGACCCTAACCAGCCTGGGAGCCGTACATGTTACCCTAGCCACCAAGGGCAAACACATTATGTACTGCACAGGACTGTGCACCCCAGAGCCCATGATCTAAGCAGAAAAGTCAAAGCTGGGAACAGGCAGCAGAGGTGGAAGGAGCTGCCATAACCCCAGCTGCCTGTGCAGCCAGAGCTGGGTGCAAGGCAGGCTATTGATTCCCAATTTGTCATGTCCCTCCCATGCTCTTGCTCCGAGAGTGAGGCCATGCTGAAACCAAGGAAAGTCATGCTCCAGCAGGGAGCTAGGGTGTTATCTGTGATCAGTACAACAAGAAACCAAAGCTGCTGCAGCTCTGTGCCAGCAGATGTGGGTAAGGCTCATGTATCCCTAAACTGTTTGGCCCCTCATTACTCACAGCACTTTATATTTGGCAGTAGAAGTCCAGTCTCCTTAGGTTCAGAAACTAAGGTTAAAACTTCATCCCTTCATCAGTTAATGCCCTTTATTCCCAGTCACCTTGGGGTTTTTTCTTCTTGTGCTACAGCTTCCAAGAAGAACAGCAGGACTCAAGAGGTTTGATAAGAGAACAAGGCTAAGAATGTTTTGCAAGATAATGAATATTCCTCATTTAGGTATTCTACCCCTCTATTCGGATCCTGCTTCATCTTTTCCTGCTTTACACACACCATAAAAACAAACAGCAGCATTTATCTCTCCATTGTCACATGGGGTGTAACAACAGTCAAGAAATTAAGTCCACTCAGGAGCTAATTTGACACTAGCAGAAAGACACATATCAGTAGACAAGTTTGCCTCAGCCTTACCATCTTCTCAGATGGAAATAATAAATAATCTACTTAACGGGATTTTTTGTGAGGTTTAAATACAACAGCAGCCTAAGATCTATTTTCATATTTGACTTGGGAATTTAAGGGAACATAAAAATACATTCATAAACATTTTTTGTAGAATATAGTGTTTTACTAATCTGAATACTTTTAAAATCCGAAGGATGGGGGAATGACTTTATAACGGCTGTGCACTACTATAAGTAAGAAGTTGTAAGGGAAGATGCTAGTCAAAGAGGGAGGCTTAATATTGTTTTTTCGCCTTCCAAACAGTGTCTTAAGCTCAAGATTATTTAAGACACCAGAATACCATGTGTGGTAGGTTCACCCCAGCCTGCAGCTAAGCACCACACAGCCATTAACTCACCTACTCATCACATCAGTGTGGAGGAAAGAGCCGGATGAAGACTGCAGAAACAAAAGTCAATGTAAAAGGCTGTAAATAAAAAGTCACTTTGCTTAGCCCTGAGGTGGCAGTTTCGTTTTCTGGACAAGCTACAATTTTAATTTGGTTTTGTGACAGTCCTTGATGAACGTATCAAGTTCCGTCATTGTTAGTATCCCTGTTTTTTTGAAAAGGAAACAATTGTCCTGGACTGCCTATATTTTAGAATTGGTTTCCTCTTGAGGTAGTTGTTTTATTTTTGTGATGATTTGTAGATTTCTTCCCCCTACTGTTACCAGCATGGTCTCCAAAATTAAAGTCCGAGTGGCCAAAACTGGCTGAGTGATAGCAGTTTAGGATATTTTTACCCTCTCTCATAAGTATATCTGAACAGTGTAAATTTGTAATTTTTAAGGGGGGGGGGGGGGGGGAGGAGTGTTCTTTTCTTTTTTTTTGTGTTCCCACTGCAAGGACAGGAAGTCAACAGCTACTGTCAAAAGAAACCAGAATTAGTATGAATATAGTTGTTACGATTTTGTCTTTTATTAGACAAAAAAATATATTTGGCACCAACATAATCAGATGGAGCGTGTTCATTTCTGTAAGGCATTTAAAACATATTACTAGAAGAATAACTGATGTGAGTGGAAATGCAACGCATATTTAGATATATGAGTGAAAACGTGGTGAAAGACAAAGATGAAACTCAACATTTAGGAGCCAGCTGGCCCAGCAAAGCCCTTAGGAAGATTCCTGCACCAGAGCCAGAGGAAAGCAGCTCAGGCAGTAAGGGGGGTCTGAATTGTGCCCCAAAAGGGTATGAGCACAGAAGGAGAAAGGAGGCTGAATGCTGTTATATCAAAGGTCCTGGAAACGATTCACATTTTGCAAGGTTTTGTTGGGGAAAAGTCCAAGTTAGATTGAGAATGCTTAAATGAGCAACATTAAGATTAATTTGGACTCAGAATCACCAATCAGAAAACCTCTCTCTTGTAAACACCAACCTCCTAATTAGACAATCTTGCCTTTTTGTTTTCTAACATCAACAAAATGGATACATTAGTGCCATATGAAGCTGCCTTAGCAGGATTAGCTAAAGGAAACTGCATATTGAACTTCACCTTTTAATTAACTTTTAATGAATTGCTCTCACAGCAGAAAGCAGTCACAGAGGGACTCCAAGATTCAGGAGTTACCTAAGGTCTATAATGGCTTTTAGAGGGGAAAAAAAAAAAAAAAAAAAGGAAAAGGAAAAGAAAATAAAAAAGACCAATTTCTTTGCTCCACATCTATTTCAGCTCCACTCATAGCCTGGGCTGTGCAGTCATTGTGGAATAGTTGAATGGAAGAAAAGCTGAAAAAAGTTAGATGTGTAACTAATTATATAAGCATGTCATCTTTGTTTTTGTCAGTTTTGGTTACTGCAAAGCATATTTGCCTTATTTAGTGTTGCCTTTGTGCGGTTATATTAAGCCCAAGAAAAAAAGGAGAGGCAGCAAGGGAGGGAGGGAAGGAGGAAGCTAGGAAAGCGCGGGGGCTGGCAGGATGCTCTAGCTGCCGGCAGCCCTGCCGGGCCGTCCCTGCAATGATGGCATTCCCTCAGCACAGCCATCAGATGGAGGTGAGGATCCGTAGCTGGGTGAGTAATCACACTTGGCATTCGCTGTCAGGAAGACAACTTTGGTACTGAGTCTAGAGATCATTAGGAATGAAACATCAAATGCTGGAAAACAAATGGAGGTTTAATCTTCAATGAAAGAGAACATCAGCAAAATGCTGCTTTTATGGTTTTGGGTACCTGACGTGCTGGGAACTGGCAGGTTTTCACCTGTGCTGCATTCCCATCCCTTGGACCTGAGGCGCTCAGGAGCTGCCATAAAAGGCAGCAAATCTCTCCTGTTGCATAAGGAGCAAGGAGGCAGCAGGGCCAAATCTGGCACAAGCCTGTATGCATCCAGCTTTGTTTGAATTCAGAAGCAGACCTAGATGCACACTGGAGGCAGGATTTGGTCCAATTCTTCTAATTTAAGAGGCCTTGACAGTAGGATGCAGGATGGGAATGTATCCTCTCCATCCCTTTGACTGCACCCTGGGGCTCTGTCTGCATTTCTTGTCACCTGCACCCCATGTCTAGGAGAGATGCAGCTTTCCTTCTGGGCAGCAAGGAGCCAATACTATCACTATGAGAACTGGTTCAATGCAGTAAAATCAGAAACAAGCAAACTTGCAGGAAATTGTGGTGTTCCTGAAAACCCACCCAGTTCCAGGGGACCCTTTCCTTTTGCTGCTTTCTTGCCCTCTTCTAGTTGCTCTGCGTAAACATTTTGCTCACACACATTTTTGTCAACACAATAGCCTTTCTTACAGGGAACTTCCATGGTAGCAGTCAAGACAAAGGCATCTGTGAGCAAACTGAAATATTAATTGTTGTCTTTGCTTGGCTGAGTGTTCGCCTTCCAACATTTGTCTTTGTGACACTCAGGGACTGCCCAGAGCTGCGGGATGTCCTTCTGCAGCCCTCCCCAGGCTGGGCAATGCCCACCAGAAGGACATCCTTCCCAGCCGCTCGGCCACTGCCTCGTCAGCAGACCCCCACACTGCCCAGTTTTGGGGTCCCCTGGCAAACCCTCATGCATGGCTTTCTGCTGGCTGCTGTCTACATCCTGACCCCCTTCACCTACCGCAGCCAGACCACCTGAGAGTTTTGCAAGCAGGACTCTGGGAAAGGGTTGCCCACTAGCTTGCATGGCTGCCCAGGGACTGCATGAGTGCCAGGCCCTAGCAGAGGGGTTATCCTGAACCCCCCCAGTGACAGTAGGTGTCACATCCCAGCAAGGACACACTTGGTCCCCACAAGCCCTGTGGTTCTCTGAGATCTAGACCCTCATATCCTCCTCCTCCCCATCCTCCTATCCTTACTTGTATTCTTTGGTTATAGGGTTCACTTTATTTAGAGCCTCTGGATCCATAAGTATTTATGGGCTCTGGCTAAGTAGTCAGTAAGTCTGTGACCTACCTGAACAGCTGTGTCAACTCTATGAGTGCCCCAACACCAAGGTGCTGCTGAGCTGTTTTCCTTTCCTTCCAAATCCACTTGCGGAAAAGGGCTTCTATCCCATCTTAATTGTTCATTTCATCCCTCTCATCCCCAGGTGGGGCTCCTCATTCACACATTGAAGATTTTATAAGCTATTAATTACACATTGTTTCCATTAAGTTCGTGATCCTTGTTGCATAATCAGCTTTCTAGGGAGACTGTACATGACACGTTGTGAACACAGACGACAGGCTGGGTGAGAAGCGATGAAGATGTAGCTCCAGAGAGAAGCCTCCATGTCTATGCAACACCCGGCTCCCTCCCCAGGTCCTTAGGACTCTCTCCCACCTCACCAGCCACTCAAGCAGGACCAGGCCCACATGACTGACGTGTTCATGTCTCATGAATAATCACACATAATCAAATCTAAGCAGGCATTTCTCTGGATGAATAGTCTTCATTATTAAAAAAAAAAAAAAAAAAAAAACAAAACATGGGAGAAGGAATATAGTCGGAGAATAAAGAAGTCAGAAGCAGAGAAAATGCCTGTATTCGTCAGATAACATATCTTCAATGCATAATTCAATCAATTCTCATAATAGTTATTTATAAAATGCACACTGACATAGGTGTACACAGTGCTTCAATAAAAGTAATTAAAATAATTTTGCATGAACTTTTTGAATTAATGAAATAAGCACAAAATGTACTTTTTCTGCTTAATGTGTTACAGAAATGATCTCTGAAACACATAATGGGCTAAGAAGTGCTTATCCAAAATTGTAGACAGGTTTTCTATGGCTTTCAATGGTGTAGTACGGCTTTAAATAATTTTTTAAATGCATCCCTTGACACATCTTAGATATAAATTCTGATATGTGTCTCCTTTAAGTGAGTTCAGACAAATGGTTCAAACTGATAGTCCATCTTTCCGTAGGTTACACATTTTAATCACAGTGATATGACAACTAATGATAAAGACATGTATTAGACCTGATTTTACAAACTCTTAGTGCAGGATCCAGTATTCATTTTGCTTAAAACAGAGAATAAATAGTGTGGTTTCAAAATGGAGGCTTAGTAGGAACTAAAATATGAGGATTTTGATTTAGAAAATCAAATCTAAAAAAGAAACTTTGAACTTTTAGTGTTCAATTGTTTAAATATTATTCAAAGAGTGGCTACAACAAGGTTTACCCCAATCTTAATTGAGCGGTTTGTACCCCTTCATGAAAAAACACTTCTTTTTTTTTTTTTTTTTCTCCCTGAAAAAACCTGAATATTATACAGGATTTTGCAGACAAGCAAAATGAGAAATGAACTGAAATGGTCCTCTGAATTTGCTTCCACAGCATAGCCCAAGCCATGCTCTGAGAGATGGTCTGGATATTTCGGAGAAAGAATGCCTATTATCTGTTTTCAGGGCTCGATGCATTTCGTCGAAAAATGTGCTGGCAATATGCTGTCAAGCAGATCAGTTGCATATTGTTTCTCCTGCCTTGCCAAGCATTTGTACAACCCCAGAATTTCCAAAGTAAGAATAGTTCTTATAAAAAGCATGGTTTATTCATAAGTACGGTACGCCATGTAATGACCTCTGCAAAATGTACAATAAACGTACAATCCCTAGCAATATGCCTAGCAGGAGGATTCCTAACTTCGCCTCTCGCTCTGCAGTGCTCCGAAGCTTGTGCTTGCTTTCAGAATGAAAACAGGCACATTGAAGTCGGTGAGATAACTCATGTGCTTAACATTTAATGCATGCTTACATACCGTAGTGAATCAGCCTTGGCAATAAAATATGCTCACAGCAACTGTTAAAGAATTCCTTAACCAAAATTCAAAAAAAGGTTTTATTTTTGAACGCATTATTGCACAGCATTGGGTTTTTTTAACTCCTTTAGGAAGAAATATTTACTTTTTATTTGGAAGTGCTCATATTTTTTTTGCTTGGCTTCAGTACTTTAAAAAGTGACAACAAACCCACAAATGTTTAGCTCTTATTAATTATGGGGAGGGAAAAATTAATTCTGACTGTGTTTCCGATGTACACATTAGCCCCAGGAGTTTGTGGCAATCTCCATAGCTGCTCAGGAGAAGCTGTTAGCTAAGCACTCAGCACCAGTGCAGATCTGCTGGCCTGGGGAGCTGAAAGAGCACTATTAGAGACTGGCTGAGGCAAAGTACCACAAGGCAGCTTTTTATAGCTAAAAATCTTACCGACACAAAGCATAGGGATTTATTTAATTGGTTCCCAAGAAATTAGGATGGGATAAATTTCCAGGAATCAAGGAGGCACCAGGCTGTGAAACTTGAAGTCACTGTGAGGAAGGGGTACCCTCCTGTTGGTGAAGACATCAGCCGTGTTTCAGAGGCCCCAAGTTCTCTTCTGAGCTCCTGATGCTTGTGAGAAAGGTGGTAGTTGGGGTCTGCCAGGAAGGGTGGGAGGTGGTGACAGGTTCAGGTGTGAATTTTCTTCCTTCTTTTCTTCTGGAGATAATTTCAGGACTTTTTAAAGAGTGGATTTTAATAGTAAAAAAATAATAAAAAATAAAAAACAAATAAAAAATGGTTTTTGTTACATGTTTTCCTATTTTATCTCTTTTTTTCCTATAGATGCATGACCTAGAGTGTGAAGGCTGGTTTTGAAATTAATGGTTAACATGCGTTTGACTTGCTCAAATTCACATTGTTTCTTGACAAACATACCGATCTACATTAGAAAAGCTGCAGTCCTGTTAATTAAAATTTTAAATCCAGCTGGTTGTACAGGTATCAAACCCTTGATCTGGTAATTTATCAATTTCACATAACCTATTGATATTCTACTCTGAGGTCTTAAATTCTTGGGCAGCCCTTCCCTGACAGTGACTGGACTTTCAGTCTTTATAAACTTCGCAGGTTCCTGAAATGAAATTGCTTCCCTTTATATTTCCCCTCTTTGTTACTCACACCGACAGTGATACTTGGCTTACCAAAGGGACAGGATTTAAAATGGCTCCTTGTCCCCACAGTACTGATGCCCAATGGGAGTTTGTAAACACTGCATTGAAAAAGTATGTCTAGATCTAAAAGCTCATGGAGGTTTTCCAATGCTTATGTCTGGTGCAAAAGAAAAATCAAGGGTTGGGTTTATGACTTCAACCTTGCAAAACCCTGATGCTGGAAGGAAGAAATTAAAAAGTGGAAGGAAAGAGGAAGGAAAAGTGGAAGGAGGGAAGAGGGAAAGAGGGAGGGAAATACATCTGCCTGCTACTGAAATATCAGTGAATTTAAGAACCTACCCAAGAGAATATCTGCAAAACTTATTGTTATTTTATTGTTTGTTGGAAATGCCACTCAGAATGATGGTTACTTTTCTAAAGGGAGGTCTTCTAAATTTGATTCATTTCTTGCGTCATTGTATCTGACCTTTTTTCACAGATTCTGAAGTGCTTATTTCAGTTTGCAAAACATCATCTATCACACTTTCTCACTTAAAAAGCTGTTCAAGGAAATGAAAATGATCTCCATATTTTTACTGGAAAAAGGCATGTCACTATCGTGGGAATGGTATTCACACAAATTGTGTGTTTCAGGTACTGCAGCACAAGGGAAATTAATTGGCACATTTAAAAGGAAAAAAATTCCTTGTCCACTGCAGAGTCCCCATCATCCTAAGATTTTTTTTGGGGAGGAATATTTTAAAAATTATTCCAAGGAGTGGGAACACATAAAGTTAAGAACATGCGTATCTTATCCTGAGGAAAAATATTATACAGAAAAGAAGAAACAGATTACTTCTGTTATAATCTGAGCCTTCCATTGCTGCTAAAATTAATGTGATCTACACTCATCCAATGAATAAATATTAGCTTTTTTCTTTTTAAAATTTGGATAGGTTACATTCTCCAGTCAAAACGCAGATCCCCTTAGCACTCTGGCTGGTTTACAGTCTATGGTTATGGAGATCCAGCGGAAATAATTGCCGTGGTCCCCCAGCAGCAGCTAGTCCAAACTGGGGGTTTATTATGCTACAGATTACACCATCTCATTCTTACAGTTTCCTGGCAAAATTCTCCCTTGTCTGTGACTCTCACAATGCAGCACCAGGAGAAGCTTTCGTGAAAGTGAGTGAGGAAGAAAGTAGGAGCAAGTTTGCAGGTACCTTGTACACTGTCTCTGAACCACAGCATCTCATTGTCCTACACCTGTGTGCAGGCTTGGGAGGGACCACAGCTGGTCTGCTGATGGACACCCTGAGTTGGTTAGGAAGCTGACACTGAATGCTATCAGCAGCATTTGGTTTGAGCTCTGCTGGCACCCAAAAGCCCTCCAAGCCCACAGGGCACCATGAGATCTGTACATCTGCTTCTAAACTCCTCCTCCACTCATCTTGCACCACGTATTGCCCTTCTCCAGAAAGGGTGGGCCTTCTCCTTGACATGTCCCATCCATGTGAGGGGAAGATGCCCTAATGGCAAGTGGAGAAGCCTGGGATCCCTATGCAGGAATATGCTTATTAGAAATCAAAGTGCCAAAACATTCCTGTATTTAAATCAATGCTAACGGGTTATGGAATAACTTGCTCTCTTCAGCTTCTGCACAGGTGGAGGCAGTTAGGAGTGGTCTGGATGAGACTGTGTTTTCAAACCCACCAGCTGAACATGGTGCCAGCACCAAATCTTGAAGTGGAGGTAGGGAACCCCACGTATACTGTTGGAGGCGGACCCCAAGAATGACACCCCCATTTCCCTGATGGCTTCCCAGGTGTAGAGGGGCCTTTGAAGGTGCTGTAGAGGGGCCTTTGAAAATGCTCCAAAGTAACTCCAGGGTTTTGGCAATGTTGAGGACAGGGACCAGGGTGGTGTGAGGCTAGATTTGATCAGGGCATGGAAGAAGGAGAAACGAACCCCAGAAAAATCCTAGATGTTGGTGATGCTCTTGGGTCAGCAGCAGCTGCCCACAATGAGGTGAACATCCTTGTGGGCAGCCACCCCATTCGTTGGCTGAGCACCCCACTGCACCCACCTTGGGAATGGTGGACACACAAGGAGAAGAAACCCAAAAAACCACCGGCTGTGCAAAGTACTAACCTTTGCACATACATATAGCATATCCTCCAGCAGAGCTGGTGCCGTCGGCGAGGATTTGCACAGGCCAGTCTCAGGTTCGGCTTTTTTTTCCCATGGAGCTGTTGAAGTCCCTTTGGAATATTAAAAACCACATCATGGTGCTATACATATTAATGTGCAAGGATTTTTTTCTATTGTCTGTACCTTTCAGTCTAAGTCTGACTGACAGACTTATCTATAATATCCAAGACTAGGATGGTCTGATTTTTAGATAGACCACTCATTTTACTCTTCAGCATCATTCTTTTTTTTTCTCCATTAATGAACTTCCAGATTTAGTGACTTTTATGTTATACATTGCAGAGCTGACAAAATATAATTGCCGTTTTAGCTATTTAAAGTTTATATTTTCTAGATGCAAAAGTCAGAATATATTTGATTGATGCATAAGCCAGAAATGATATTTCAGATAGATCGGTTTGTCACATACGGCTTTTAATATGAGTTTTTTAATATCTCTATTTTTTTAACCAAAAGTCAACATACTAATTAATATTTATTTTTATAAAATATTATTCTACTGAAATGTACAAAAATTGGATAATTTTTTAATGTGGTTTTTTTTTGTGTGTGTGTGTGTGTTTATACTACTGCACTCTGCAGATCTTTTTCATTTGCCTACAGAGGGACTATTGTTGGAGTAGTTTTCTTATTTGATAGTCGAATCAAATAAATGAGACCAAAACAGTATGTAAGAGGGGAAAAATAATCCTGAGGTTTTTTTCTCTCCCCTAGTAGCCACATTCATAGCCATATTTATTTTAAGTAGCCTTGGGCAAAAAGTTATGTGCCTCATTAATCTAAATCAACCTTTCAGGATTTTATGGCAACTGTTGTTGCTGTTGCCACATTATGTATGCTTTTTCCTTTTGTTCTTCAATATAGTGCTTATGAAGCTAAGGAACAATTGTCACTTCCTATTATGTGAACTAAATGTACAAGAATTGATGGGGCTTTCTACCTAATGTGGTTAGCCTGAACCTGGTTTGTTTATTTAATGAACAAAATGTCACAGTGTATCTGCATCCTCCTGACATCTGAAACAGTGGCAGCTGCTGGTGGCAGATTTCCTGAAACT